>WBNM01026979.1:78513-127561 GCA_013399055.1 Ramphastos sulfuratus
CTCTGTCCTCCTGACACTGCCCTGTGCATCTTTATCAACATGAATGAGGGCACCCCTCAGGCTCCTCTGCTCCAAGGTAAAGATCCCCAGCTCCCTCAGCCTTTCCTCATAGGGAGATATTCCACTGCCTTCAGCATCTTTGTGGCTCTGTGCTGGACTCTCTTAATCAGTTGTCTGAGGTCTTTCTTGAACTGAGGGGCCCAGAAGTGGACACGATATTCCAGATGCAGTCTCACCAGGGCAGAGTAGAGAGGCAGAAGAACCTCTCTCGACTAACCGCGGCCATTCTAATCCTTCCCAGGATGCCGCTGGCCTTCTTGGCCAAAGGGCACATTGCTGGCTCATGGGTATCCTGTTGGCCACCAGGACTCCCAGGTCACCAGCTTTGTTGCCCTTCTCTGGACATGCTCCAGCCCCTCAATGTCCCTGGAGTGAGGGGCCCAAAATGAAACCCATGTTTGAGGTGCAGCCTCACCAGTGCATTTGTGTCTCACAACCTGATTGTTCCTAGGAATCCAGTATGTCAGTCTTTCACCCCTTCCACAGCCACTCTGCCTACAGAAGATCATTTCTATGAAGTTGATGGGATATGTTGCAAGCTCAAAGCATTCTTCAGTCACAAATCATGGAGTCCTGTGGAAGGTGATAAAGATACACCACAAGTCCTGCTCTTGCAGTTGCCTTTTAAAACTAAGCAAACAACTAATGGCAGGAAGTGCCCAAACATTTTGCTGTGTCTCTACACTGAAAATTCTTTCCACCTCTAGCTCTCCCTCTCCCATCCATTACAGCTAATGGCAATCTTCTCCCTTGATTTCAACAGAATTTAGCAGGTAAACTCAATTTAACAGGCAACACTTTTCCAAGTAGGCATTTCTTCTTAAAATGATCTCTGAAGTGCAATGAGAGAGAACCTGCACCAAGATACTCTTTAAGCTCCTAATATAGGAGCTTACAACCCTGCCTGGATGGGTTTTGTAACACAGAATCCATGCTAATGTATCCTGAGCAAGCACCTCAGCATGAGGTTTCTGGGCTTGATGGGCTGGATCAGTGAGTTTCATCAGTGAACCACCACGAGTTATTAAAGCAGTCTTACTTTCCTTGACAGTTGTAATGAGGACTTATTAACATTTAATTTGTCCAGAAATTGCTATTCATTGATACATCCAAGAGACAACTTAAATACAAAAGGAAGAGGGGAAGTAATAATACATCACTTTATTTCTTTAGTAGTTGTCAAGGGCAAGGGTTGGGCTGGCCACTGGACAAATGTAAGAAGCTCTCTATGAACCCTTCTCCTTTCCCAAGGGGCAAGAGAAATGGGAAAAAATGAGAGAGTGATGGATTGGAGAAGAAAACTGAGACAACTTTAATGAAAATAATAAAAATAAAATTATATATGGAATCCTAGAATGATTTGGGTTTGAAGGGGCCTTAAAGGTTGTCTAGTTCCTACCTCATGCTATGGGGAGGGACACTTCCTACTAGCCCAGGTTGCTCAAGGCCTTATCTAATCTGCCTTTGAACATCTCCAGTGAGGAGGCATCCACAACCTCCCTGGACAACCAGTTCCAGTGTCTCCCCATCCTCACTGTAAAGAACTTCTTTCTAATCTCCAGTGTCAATCTCCCCTCTTTCAGCTCAAAATCATTGCCCCTCATCCTGTCACCACAAGCTCCTGTAAAAGGTCTCTCTCCAATTCTCCTGTAGCCCCCTTCAGGTATTAGAAGGCTGCTCTAAGGTCTCCTTGCAGCCTTCTCTTCTCCAGGCTGAACAACCCCAACTCTTTCAGCCTGTCCCCCTAGGGGAGGTGTTTTAGTTGCTAAGTACTAATTTGTACAAAATCAATAGGGGCAATGGGTTTAAACTGGCAGAGGGGAGATTTAGACTGGATGTTAGGAGGAAGTTCTTTACAGTGAGGGTAGTGAGACACTGGAACAGGTTGCCCAGGGAGGTTGTGGCTGCTCCCTCCCTGGAGGTGTTCAAGGCCAGGTTGGATGAGGCCTTGAGTGACCTGTACTAGTGGGAGGTGTCCCTGCCTATGGCAGAGGGTTGGAACTAAATGATCCTTGAGGTCTCCTTCCAACCTTACCATTCTATGATTCTGTGAATATCAAACCAAACTCTCTTGATGGCCCAAATGTCTCCTGGCCATCTGGCTCAAGGCAAGGCCACAGCAAAATGAGAGGTCTTCTTCCATGACATAAAGCCTGCAGTAGTGAGTGTAAGGGCCTGTAAGCCAAAGTAAACATTGCCCCCTGCACCAGTTTTCCAACACAGAAGCATAGCCAAGCATGACAGAAGAGGCAGTGTTTACAAATTACAGCCAACATGGTCTTCTGGGAGGTGTCTCTGCCCACAGCAAGAGGGCTGGAACTCATTAAGGTCCCTTCCAACCTAAACTGTCCTATGATAGCTAAAGCAAAAGTTGAAAGTGACAGTCAAGAAATAATGGACCTTCAGCACTGATGCTCTGTCAAACAGAGCAACTACAAACCT
Organism: Ramphastos sulfuratus; assembly: GCA_013399055.1. Taxonomy (NCBI): domain Eukaryota; kingdom Metazoa; phylum Chordata; class Aves; order Piciformes; family Ramphastidae; genus Ramphastos; species Ramphastos sulfuratus. Next base: position 81,016 of record WBNM01026979.1, read on the forward strand.
TAGTACAATGGTCCCTGCAAGGTGCACCAGTCCAATGCAAGGGAGGACAAGTCATCTCTTGTCTCCCAGACACACTGGGTTTAGATAAATATGCTGGACCTTGCAATGGAAAACATTCAGCAAGTTTCTTCTACTCACTGTGCCTTCAATGTGGCAGAAATTCTTCCAGCTGCCCCAAATCTAAAATATCTAATGTAGCTGAGGATGCTGAGTAAATCAGAACTGTCCACAGCACAGCCACAATGAGAATGCTGGGAGACCCACTGGAGCCAAGTCAGAAGCACATCCAAGGAAGGCACACAGGTGCTGGATGCTAAAGATGCCAACAAAAGCCTGTGTGGATTCTCCAGCAGAATGAGAGAATCCACACAGCTCTGCACAGCAGCACCCTGATAAATCACTTCAGCTGGCACCAGCACCCTCCTCCTCCTCCCTCCTGAATGCAAACCTGGGTGTTAAATAAAGTAATTTCATCACATATGAGGCAGGCATGAGTGAGCAACTCATTTTGGCAATTAAGAAAACCCAGGTGTCTGATGTTTGCTAGTTTAGAAAACACCTTCTCATTTAGCAGCATAAATCCGGAATAATTGCATTAAAAATGAAGAACTGAGAACAGGAAGGGAGCAGCAGCAGAACTCCATTTAGAGTTAGCTAGGAAACAGAATTTCATTCTCAGGGGAACCTCTGACACTTTAGCACTAATTTCAATGTCAAAAGAAGACACAAGTCAATGTCATGGAATGATAGAATCAGAATTGTTTTGGTCGGAGAAGACCTTCAAGATGATCGAGTCCAACCATCATTGTCTAACTCTACCAAGTCTGATGCTAAACCATGCCCCTCAGCACCACATCTCTGCCTCTTGGAAACACCTCCAGGGATGGGGATTCAACCACCTCCCTGGGCAGGCTGTTCCAGTCTTTGAGAATCATTTAATGAAAGAAGTTTCTCCTAATGTCCAACCTAAACCTCCCCTGGTGCAACTTGAGGCCATTTCTTACTGCTGAAGGAAGCCAACATCAGTGTCTTCATCTCCTCAAAGTGACCTTTGGGGGTGACATTATTGTGAAAAAAAATTATTTATCCCTGTTCTTCAACAAAGCATACAGACAGACACAGCATGTGTGCCTGAGGACCAAGCTAACTGCCCCACCAGCCATTCTCCTAGCAGCATTTGCTGCTTTTCCATCTGCTGTTTGTGCATGCAGCCTACCTCCTCACATGATGTCCTGTAAATAATGCATATCTTTCTATTTATTTTCACTTAGCTGGCTGAAATGGGTTTTCCTGAATAAGCAGCATTCATTTATGAAATGCTGCAATAGAATTTAGCTCAACTTCCTGATGGTACCCTGCATCTAAAGAAAGTTGTGAAGAAAGAAGCTTCACTCCAGGTAAACCAAAAACCTTAAATAAAGACAAAATTGATAGCTGGAAGGTGAGGGGGAAACCCAAACAAACAAACATAAATGACTAAATTGAAAAGACCTTAAGCTATAGCTGGCTGACTGGTCAGGGAAAGTGGTGAGACTGGCAGTCTCTAAGCAGTGTTGGAGGGAAAGGAAGGTTGGGCTAAATCCAAAAGGTTCAGATTCAGCTCAGTGCTTTCTCTTTCACTTAACCAGGCAAAGACTACTGAAAGCAGTGGGAGAGTGAAACTACAGCATTGGCTTTAATAGGTTTTAGATCAAGCTCTAAGTGCTTAAAACAGGTGGCCACAGGTCAGAACTCCACATTCTCCTCCCAGCTCTCCTATTCACCATTAGGAAAAGACAGCTCAAGTTTCATTGCTATTGCTTTCTTCAGAGCCTTCCAAAGGGCCCTTTCACAGTATCATAAAATCCTGGGGTGAAAGGAAAGACAGAAATGCAAAGGAGATTATTGCTCTGGGAGTTTAATGATGTACAGTGCCAGTGCTACTCACTGCTCAAACACCCACAAACTGAAGCTTTCTTCCAACTAAAAGCAAAGCTTGTCTTTTGTCTCACTGAAATTCTGTCCAGGGTTTTCTTTTCCTTCAAGGAGCCTTCTTTAAATACATTGAGAGGTCAGTCCTGAGTGAGCTGACAAACAGGTTTCTCATTTCTTTCCTTGTTTTCCTGATTAACCAGATGTTCCATCTGTGCTTAAAATCATAGAATCCTTGAATGGCTTGGGTTGGAAGGGACTTCAGAGATCATCTGCTCCAACCTCCCTGCCATGGGCAAGGACAACTCTCAACTAGACTCAGCTGCTCAAGGCATCCAACCTGGCCTTGAACCTCTCCAGGCAGGAGGCATCCACAACCTCCCTGGGCAGCCTAATCCACAGTCTCACCACCCTCCTACTGAAGAACTTCTTCCTCAGATCCAGTCTAACCCTGCTCTCCCTCAGCTTCAAACCATTCCCCATTCTCCTGTCTCTAGACACCCTCAGAACAAGTCTCTCTGCAGCCTTCCTGTAGGATCCCTGTAGGCAGCTCTGAGGTCTCCTCGGAGTCTTCTCTGCTCCAGGCTGAACACCCCCAGCTCCCTCAGCCTGTCCTTACAGCAGAGGTGCTCCAGCCCTTGGCCCTTGTGGCCATCTCTGGACTCTAACAGCTCTGTGTCCTTCTTATGCTGGGGACACCAGAACTAGATACAGTTTTGAAGTGGCATCTCTGCAGGGCAGAGTCAGGGGGCAGAATCCCCTCTCTTGCCATGTTGCCCACACTCCTCTGGATGCAGCCCAGGATATGATTAAAAATGGAAGAATAAACCCATTTAAATTAGCAGAACTTTGCTTTCAAATGGCATTTTAAAAGATAACCTCAACATTCAAACACTGGGTACAAGGCACTGATGGTCTAGGTGACTAAGGATGGAGAGACCCTAATTCTGTATCTACCTGGGGTCTTCCTGCAGGCTAGTGGCATTCACTGCAGCTAGATGCATTTCCCATAGCCATCTTTTTATGGGAAGGGAAAACTTTATTAACTTTCCAGGAAAAAAGAAACAAACAAAAAAAACCAAAAAAAACCCAAAACCAACAGAATCTCATTCATTTTTGTTTAGATTTCTCAAGTCTAACTCAAAGCAGAGCTTTGAGCTCCTCGTCAGCCTGCCAATCTGACACAGAAGAGGGGCAGAGCTAGAAGGAATTAAGTTGTATTTATAAATCATTTCTGAGCAGCTTTACCTTAGCACATATTTCACTAGAAAGCACTGCAGCAGGTGTTTCAAACAGAGTCTTTAAACATGATCTCAGTAAGAATCAAAAGTGGCATTTCTGGCTAAAAGTGAACCATGCAGTCAAGTGTTTTGCTGAACAAGAGTCGTGGCGAAATTTGTCATTTTGAATTGTTTGCAAGTACTTGGAATTTATTCTATACAGTGCTGAGAATCTCACAAATAATTCCACTATAAACTGTATAAAACCAGTAAAATGGTCCCTGACCAAAAGGTCTGGCAGTCTAATTATAAACAGGAGCAGCAAACTCTGAGAGAGAAAAGAGATAAAGGGAGGAAGTGAACTGGACTAGAACTCGAGATTTCTAATCTTTAGGTTATCAACAAAACCCCACATTGGCTCACCAGGCAAACTTCAGGAATTGTTGTAACACTTCATAGGGAGGCACAATACACACAAGAAATGTTCATTTGGATTGCTCACAGTCTCCTAACAAATTCCTGGAAGTCAGTTGGGTCCTGATGGTCCTCTGAGAAGTGAGTCTTTGAAATGATTTTATTTCATCTCTACTTAAAAGAAATAAATGAATGAATGGGGGAAAAAAATCAGTAGCTCTATATTATGCCTTAGGCAAGAGCTTTCCTTTTTTTCTTTTTTTTTTTTTTAAGGAATTTGCATTTTTCAGATGAACCTGAAAAATTGGGTAAACCTGTGAGTTAAATAAATGTGTTCAGAAGCAGGATTCAAAAGCTTGATAGTTTTTCTTTTTAAACCTTTTATACAGACCCACCATGATTTCCTTATCATCATCATCATCATACATACACATAAATAAATATATATGCACACACACACACAACAGTGATGGGATGTTTAAAGGAACTGTGGGATATCTTCTGATAAATACAACATCCTGAGCAACATCCAAGCAGAGCAACAACTGGACAAGAGGCAAGGGACACAATATGGAACCCAGGAGGTTCTGCATAAACAGAAGGCAAAACTTCACTTGCCAGTGGCAGAGCACCAGAATAGGCTGCCCAGAGAGCTTGTGGAGTCTCCATCTCTGGAGATATTCCAAACCCACCTGCATGTGTTCCTGTGTGATTTACTCTGGGTGACCCTACTCTGCTGGGAGGTTGGACTAGATGATCTCTAATCCTTCCAGCCCTTACCATGCTGTGACTCTGTGATCATACACAAGGATTCAATATGATCATTTGAAATACCCTGCAGAACAAGATGAAAATCTGCAAACTCTCCTTTTGCCCATTTTCAGTTATACTTAGCAATCAGTGACAGGTTTTTGTCAACAAAGAATTTGGCTGCTTGTCCAGCAAATCAAGCAGAGTGCTCTTTGTGTGCCGCTTTGTGCTTTTACAGAAGAAAATCAGTTTGCAGAGAGAAGCCCACTAGGCACATGAATGGCTTTATCCAGTGAGTAGTTCACAGTTACTGACAGTGTCAGTCATTCATCTCTTGCCAGAAAAAGGGGATCATCTCAAGCTATTCCAAGATGAAGAGCATCCATTACTGTCTGGCAGTAAAAGACAGCCCTTCATTACTCGTGGGGTCTAATAAGCACTGCAGTCTTGGTTCCCATCTCCTGGCCAAATTCCAGTTCAGGTAATTGCCTCTTGCCTCCCTAAACTGCCTTTGCAATTCCCTTAGCCTGGATAGTCTTCAGCTAGCTCTAAGCTGCCCATGCACTGTTAAATGTTAGGAGTGAGTCCTTCCCATGAATGAATTACACACTGAGCCAACATCTCCAACTTGTTCACACCAGAATTCACAAAATGCCTGCACATGGCGAAAGACAACTGAACATTTCACAAGAGCACACTGTGAAGGTCTAGGGAGGTTCTGCTGCCCCTCCACTCTGCCCTGCTGAGATCACACCTGCAATACTGTGGCCACTCTGGGGATCCCCAGTTCAAGACAGACAGGGATCTACTGGAGAGAGTCCAATGGAGGCTATGAGGATGACTGGGAGACTGGAACATCTCTGCTGTGAAGAAAGGCTGAGAGACCTGGGGCTGTTTAGTCTCAGGAGGAGAGGGCTGAGAGGGGATCTGATCAATCTCTATGGGAATCTGAGGGATGGATGTCAAGAAGAAGGTGCCAGGCTCTTTTGGGTGGTGCCCAATGATAAGACAAGGAACAACAGATACAAGCTGGAACACAGGAGATTCCACCTGAACTTAAGGGGAAACTTCTTCACTTTGAGAATGACAGAGCCTTGGAAAAGGCTTCCCAGAGAGGTTGTGGAGTCCCTGTCGACTTTCAAAACCCACCTGGATGCATTCCTGTGTGACTTGCCCTAGGTGACCCTGTGGTGGGGTTGGACTGGGTGATCTCTGGAGGTCCCTTCCAACCCCTAAAATTCTGTGATCCTGTGTGAAGCATTTTGCTAAATGTTTCTGGATCAGTCAATATGCTTTAATTAATTCTGAGTTCCTTGAATGCATCTTTTGCTGTGTGCCCAGGAGTTGTGCTGGCTTACAGGCCTCAGCCACCAGTGCCACATCACAAAGGCCTTGGCTAAATTTCAATGTATTTCACTAACATACCCCAGGGATGTTTCATGAGCCCCAGAGCGTGCACTGGCTTCAAGCCTTCTGAAGAACATGCCCAAACTCTGCATTCTTATCTTCCATGTCACAGATACATGGCAAGAGGAATCAGGATGTGCCAAAACTTTCCATTGTAAAGCTACAAATTATGTAATCACAGATACGTTAAGGTTGGAAAAGACCTTGAAGATCACTGAGTCCAACCATTCTTTAGCTCTGCCAAGGCTGGGGCTAAACCATGGCCCTCAGCACTACATCTCTGCCTCTTTGAAACACCTCCAGAGATGGGGTTTCAGCTGGGTAGCCTGTGCCAGGCTTTGAGAACCCTTTCATGAAGAAGCTTCTTCTGATGTCCGACCTAAGCCTCCCCTGCTGCAACTCAAAGCCGTTTCCTTTTGCCCTTTCACTTGCTATTAGGGAGACCAACCCCCAGCTGTCTCCAGTCTACTTTCAGGGAGTTGTGGAGAGCAGATTCATACCTTGCAGAGATCCTCACTTTGCAATCACAAATTGCAAAGTTCTTTTCCATTTTTTACTCTCATTGGGAGGGAGGCGGGAGGGGGTGCAATTAATTTGAGCATTCTGATAATAAAGCATTCACCACAGAACTTTAAAATAAGTGCTGCAGAGACAATTAAGTCTCTGTTAGCAGCAAATCCAAGAGCAAACTGCTTCAGTTGTAAGCAGCGTCCTCAGCTCCAGTTCCCTCTTTGATTTAGTCCAGGCAGGCGCTTCGTTCACGGCACACCACCATGAATTTTTTATTGTTTCATTCCAAAGCTATCAATATGCAAAGTTCTTGTCCTTTCAGAACAAGCCACTTCTTTTCACACACTTTTATTGAAAAATTAATTCCTTTCTGAATTTCAGTGCTTATATTCTCCACACACCGACTCAGAGTGCCACAAACTAGTTTGCAGAGAGTTGCAGAGGGGAATGCCCAAAGCAGAAACCACCATTTCATTTTGATAGGGGAGAGTCACCTGTGATAGTCCCTTGCCTAATGGAGCTGCCACAACAGCTTGTTTTCAAAGAATCACAAAATTAACCAGNCTCCTGCCATCAATACATGCTCCTAACTTGGTGTCACCTGCAACAACTAATGATCCTTCATTAGTTATGTAGGAATGACAAAGCCCAAGGGTGTGACAACCAAACGATGAGCTCATCACTGCATCAGCTCTGTGGATACACTCCACAAGTAGCTCCAGAAGCCACAGTCACCTCACCTGCCTGTGGTTTCTACCAAGAAACAAAATATTGCCACTGGTAAATATCTTCCCTTGTCTAGCACTTGGGTGTTTGGATTGCTATTGAAACACAGAGAAGTAGGACAGGAGAAATAATTTCTACAAGCCAAGTTACCTAAACACATCAAATGTAGCTTATAGAAAATCAGATCTGAAAGGAAAAAAAAAAAATGTGAGGAAGGAAATCAAGCACATCTCCCTGGAACCTCACACATATTTGTCAGACCCAGAGCTCAGTTCTGCACCTACTTGCTGATTGAACTGCTTGGAGAACACATTCGTTTATCCTGTCAATCTGTTATGACACTGTCTTGGGTTTAGGGAGCAAAGACCTCTTTACACCTTCCAAGAGGAGTAAAAGGAAACACTCCACACAGGATTGGAAAAAAATAGAAGTTTAAATGGAAGTGCTATTCACAACTACATAAAACAGTATAAAAACCATCCAAAAGATATGAATCCGCAGTCAACCCCTGCCCAGTTCTCCACTCTGGGCCTACCACAGAATCTCATTAAGCCACAATTTTCCACAACCTCTGCCCAAACCTCTGAACAAGTATCTGAGGGGTGGGTGTTAATTGCAAATCCCTTCTGTCAACAAGGATGAGGTCAAATGTGCATTGGAGTACCTTCCTGGATTTCATTTTGCTGAGAGGTTTCAAAGGAGACTATGAGATCTTTCCTTTAGATACAAACTTTTGTTGTCATTTACTATAGCTGTTCCCAAATCCATCAACAAAAAGTCAAATAAGAGAAATTAAACCTTTCCCCCTCACCTTGCATTTATGAAGCTATTAACAAAATGTCCAAAGTCATAAACAAGCATGCTCCCCTCAGTCAGAGACAGCTTCCACCTACAGATGAAGCTCTGAGGGCACCACTAGCTGGGTATTGTTAAAGCCTTTTATGCATCAAGTTCATCTGCCCCACAGCTTTTAAACCTGGAGCACAAAACCAGAAGGAAGGAGGAGACAGATAAGATTATGCTAAGTTGTTTTTCCAAACTGTATAGCCAAGACATAGTCCTAAGCACATCCTTGAGCTGCAGCTGCTGTCTGGCTCTGTCTTCCAGGAGCTACATAAACATCTCAGCAGATGGCTGATGCATTGCTCATCTCAGCATCATCTAAAAGCTGGAGGATGGGCATTACAGAGGTAACGTCAGAAAGTGTCCCAGCCCCATTCTAGCAACAACAAGCAGAAAATGCCAGAGTGGTAAGGCCCCAGGGAAGGGAGGAAAGAAGGGCTGGAAGTTTATTCTTCTTTTACAGCGCTCATTGGGGCTTTTTCTGTCCTCTAGAAGTTCATTCCATCTGCAGAGCCTTTGGTTCTAGTCACTGTGTTCCAGCAGATACAAAGCCTCCAAAGTGCTATTTCAAGCTGTGTTCAAAATGAAAGCATCACAGCTCTGTGAGATACTACAAAGCTTTCTCTTGTAACAGAAGGTAGGGAATTGTCTGGACTGCTCTATTATCCCTCATGTTTACTTAAATGACAACCAAAAAATGATTTCTTGGAGTCACCAGGTTTTAATAAAACCAAAATAAATAAATAACCTCCAAAATCCTCAACTTTTAAAGCCTGGAAGTGTTTCTAACCCTGAGATATTGTTTAGGTCTGGGTGTGCTGTATCAAATCAGACAGGATATAAGATGGAATGCCACACCAGCATGAGGAAGCACAACAGAGTGCAGCAGAAATCCTCATGCACACATTTCTGTCTGCCTCCAGTAGCAGACCTGCAATTTTCTGGAAGATTTAGAAAGCATGAGAATTGTCTGGTTTGTTTTCAGCCCTTCTCAACCTATTTCCCCACACAGTGAGGTAAAAAAAAAAAAAAAAATCATTCTCTAGATATGCTACGTAAAAACATTCTCCATGTACCTGAGAAGAGTTCAAAACCTCTCTGTACCTTAGGTGGCAACACAGCATAAAACCAAATTATTGATGAGTTGATGCAATGATCTTAAAAGTCTGTTCTAATTGAAAGAATTATCTGATTTTCCTTTTTATTAATGCATTTTAAAACTATTCTGTTACAACTGCACATAAATAAGTGAAAATACCACAGCTACTGAATGATAAAACCAGCTGGACTTGAGGAAGTATTTATCTGCCACAGCTGCATTGCTCCTATGGCCTTCTCTCTCACAGCTTGCAGCAGGAATAAAATGGAAAACTTAGCACAGAATCATCACAGAATCACAGAATGTTAGGGGTTGGAAGGGACCTCTGGAGATCATCCAGTTCAACATCCCTGCTAGAGTAGGATCACCTAAGGGAGGTCACACAGGAACACATCCAGATGGGTCTTGAAAGTCTTCACAACCTCTCTGAGCAGCCTGCTGCAAGGCTCCAGCACCCTCACAGTAAAGAAGTGTCTCTTCATGCTGAAGTGGAACTTCCTGTATTCTAGTTTGCATCCACTGCCCCTTGTTCTGTCAGTGAGCACCACTGAAGAGAGATTTGCACCTTCTTGTGACACCCACTCTTCAGATATTTATAAATAACCAAGGCCTGTGAAACCTTCTTCAAATGTATATTCTGGAACACTGACAAATGGGATTTGGACATAAAAATTAGAGACATCTGATGATGCTTTTAAAAGGAAAGAAAGGGGGGAAAAAAGCTATTTCAGTCTTTAGGTTGAAAATCCATGTTTCATCTGAGAAAGTCATCTTAGTTCACTTTGGTAGCTCAAGTCTGCAAATGTGACTCTTGGACCAAAAGTTGTCTATGCAGAAGGTGGGAGCAGAGTCTGAGCTGGATCTCAGAGCAAGGCTGGTTTTGCTCTAGAAAACAGTGAGACACTGGAGCTGAAACCAGTGTATGGCTGCAGCTTCATGGGCAGTTTAGCTCCCTCTAAGAACATGAGGGCTTAGCTGATGGAAACAGTTAAAACGTGCAGTATTTACACTAGAAAGGACATCAGTAATATTCAGAGCCCCAAAACTGCTTTCTCACAATATTTACTATTGTGAACTATCTATGGGCTATTGCTGTTGATTGTGGCAGCACACAGTGAGACCTCTAGGAAGTGGAGCTGGATCTGCCTCACAACACACTGAGCACTGGCCACCTTGTGTAAATTCTGCTGCATAGGGCCACTTTCTAGGGGATGAAGACAAACTCTTCATTTTACAAAGGGTAGTAAAGATTATCAGCCTCACAAGTCTAAAGGTCTTGCATCTGTTCTTTCCTTCAACACACACACATACACTTTTCATAGAATGGCAGAATGGCTCAGGTTGGAAGGGACCTCAGAGATCATCTGCTCCAACCCCACTGCCATGAGCTGGGACACCTCTCAACTAGACTCAGCTGCCCAAGGCCTCATCCAGCCTGGCCTTGAACACTCCCAGGCGGGAGGCATTCACAACCTCCCTGGGCAGCCTATTCCAGAGTCCCACCACCCTCCTACTGAAGAACCTCTTCCTCAGCTGCAGTCTAACCCTGCTTCCCTCAGCTTCAAACCATTCCCCCTTGCCCTGTCTCAGACACTCTCATGAAAAGTCCCTCTGCAGCCTCCCTGCAGGATCCCTTCAGACATTGGAAGACAGCTCTAAGGTGCCCCTGGATTCTTCCTTTTTCTGCACAAATGGACACTAAGACTTTAGTCTTCTTAGTATATTTCAAACCAAACAATACTTTAAGGTTAGTATCCAGTAACTTTCTTTCTTCTGTGTTTTTATGTTGTTTTCCATCTGACCATGCTGCTGCAGTGGCTGCACATTATGGAGTGCTGTTGTCAGCTGAGAGTTGATGAGCGCACCAAGGGCAAGCCTTTATATGAAGCTGGTGCATTGTGACACTATGTTAAAGGCACCTATGTGGAAAAGTGCTCCTCAGTGTTACACAGGTTCATTAGTGACCGTGCAGGAAAAAACTGTCCTGCAGGCTGACTGCCTGAGGCTCTACAGTACTCAGCTTTCTGCTGCTGTATGAAGCCAGGCCAGGAACACAAAAATGTAACACACACCAGTATCAGGAAGTACAAAGCTTTTGATATGCAGCTACCTGGGCCAGGCTTGCTTGCTGAATTACTATGACTTCATATACAGGCTGAGACCGTTGAGAAAGACAAAACATAACAGTTGCTCAAGAGCTGTCAAACACCCCAGTATGCACAAGGCCTTAGATAATCTGGGAAGAGACTTACAGGCAGTAAATTGTATATCTGAAATTACCTCATTGTAGAGATCACAAAACAAGATTAAAAAGAAAAAAAAAAACCAAAAAACTGCAGTAAATGCAAATATGTCCCCATCATATTCTGTAAAAACTTCTGGTTTGGAAGAAAATGCCACTTGGTAATTTCTCACCAAGAACTGTTAGGGGTTTAGTGGGAAGGGGATGATGCTGCTGATGTTTGATGGGTTGGTTGCACGCAGAAGCCAGAGTGACTTACTTTCTCTGAGACAGCCGCATGAGAAATGCAGAGTTAACAGCAAGAGAAAATGGCTATGCTGCCCTCTGCTCGATGGGATGGTTGGACAAATGAAGGCAATTTATCACACGACCCCTAAACATACACCGAGGACCCAGGCCCTGCTTCATTTCTCATCAGGTGCTGCTGCCTCCATCCCTTACCCAGCTGCTGAGCACTTCCTGGGAAGCTCTGTGCCTGCACCAACCACTTCTTTCAGAGTTCCCCCTATCATATCTCAGCCTGTCTCTTCTACTCACAAATATATTTTGTTTCCTCTCTCTGCAGTTTCTTAGGTCATTAGCCCCACTGACTCCTGCCTACACTTCACCCCTCTCCAACAGCAGGTCTTTTTCATGCTCCACAGCACTTCATTAGTTGCTTCAAAAGCAAACAAACACCCAGCAATGCTTTTTAGTTCTATTTGAGGGCTTAATTTTCAATTTTGGTGTCTGCTTTTCATAGGCAGATGTACCCTTTTCTTCACATTTGCACTGACTTTCTCTTTTTTAAACTCTGTCAGTGTATTTTATATATATTTTTATATATTTTTATACTCTGTCAGTATATTCAAACTTAATTTCATCTCTGCAATCTTAGAAAAAACAAACCAACAAAAAGACAACAATTATTGAGTCTCACGTCCCTAAGCACTATCCTGCTTCCTCCTGTTTGCCCCTAAGCAGATGATTTATTTTGCTGCCTCGATTTATATCCTTCCAGCTTTCTCTTTTGTTTCTTTTTTATTGTGTCACTAACACTCTCTGTTTTATTCACTGTCTGGATCTTGTGGCATACAGAAATCACCTGAAAACCTCCTACAATCCAACAATCCACATCAAAAGAATTACAGAATGACTCATGTTGGAAGAGACCTCAGAGACCATCTGCTCCAACCCCTCCACCAGGGGCAGGGACACCTCTCAACTAAACTCGGGTATTCAAGGCTTCATCCAATGCTCCCAGGGAGATTCTCCCTTGTCCTGTCTCTAGCCACCTTTATGAGAAGTCCCTCTGCAGCTTTCCTGTAGGATCCCTTCGAGTATTGTAAGGCAGCTCTAAGTTTCCCCCTAGAGATCCCAATCCACTGGGAAATACAGTAGTGCCCATCACTGGAATACAGGAAGCTCCATCCTGCAACAGTGTCCCGGGGACAAGAGTCAGGGGTGCAGCAGCACAGGATTTGCGCTCTGTCCTCATCAGAAGGAGACACAGCACTGAAAGGTTTACAGCATGGCTTTAGAACTGCAGCTTAGTCCCTCCTGGTACCAAGTCACACCTCGGGTTCACAGGGAATTCATCTGTCCCCGCTGCGTGCATTCACCAAAAGCAGCAGAGAGTGCCTGCAGAAGGAGGGCAGAGTTTGCAGGCACCACTATGAACATGGTCAGAACTTCAGCAGCCATGTATCCACCAGCTGAGAGTCTGCTCCCATGTTTGTAGTTCAGGGCTATAAAAGGCCATCCACTCTATAATTTGCTTCTGTTAAACTTTAAACTAGATAAGCTGAATTGCTACAAACAAGTCTGTGGCACCTCCTATCTCCATTAAAGACAGATTTTCAGTGGAGCTCTGTTCAATTAAGAAGCAACCTTTCTTAACTAAGTCTGTCCACATCAATTTACATTTCTTCAAGCAGTATAGTGACCTAGTGTAAAGTTGCACACAGAAAAATCTCTTAACTTTCCCTAATTACTGGTCAGAAGACAGCAAGGTGTTTCTGAGTAATTCACATAACTTTTTGGTCATTGCAGTTTTGCCACTCATTGCCTTTCAAACCCTTAACGAGAACTTGGATTTTCTTGTACATCTTTACTGACATTTGTAAGATGTCTTCTCAATAATTCTTCATAACACATGCCCCAAACACATAGAATCGTAGGATTGCTGAGGTTGGAAGAGACTTCCAAGATCATCCAAACCAACCACTCCCCTGGATCTCACAATCCCTCCGCCACAGCTAAGCCACTATCACCAGACCAGGTCCCTCAGCAGCACATCCATGCATCCCTTAAACACCTCCCTGGGCAGTCTGTTCCAATCCTTGAACAGACGAGCTCTCCACACAACTTCACCTGAGAAGACCAAGTAATAAAAAGGCCTTGACTTAGACATTTCTTGGTCACTTATGACAGTCACCAAAATTTATTTTGCTTGCTTGGTTGTTTTTTATAACAAATTATATGTGTAAAAAATGTACAGTAACGTACAAGCATTTACTGATGTTGGTTTGGTTCACAAAAAGTGCCAAGAGACAGGTGAGGAATGTAGAAAGATTCTGCTTTCACAAGTGTTTTGATCAACTGCCCAAAAGCTGTGAGAAGAAACTCTAAGGGAAAAGAAATCGATATACTGCTCCCCTGAAAGATGTGAAATCAGATGCTTGCTTTCTCTTTCCTAAGCAGCTCAGAAAGGAACCAGAAAACGTTAAGAAGATGCAGTGCCAAAGCCATTAGCCTCATCAGATAGCAGTGCTATCTCCCTACAGCTAAAGATCAGTGCATGCTTTTGTTCAGCATTCCATTCTCACAACCCTGTATTTACGTGCAGATGCTCCTGGGATTATTTATTACACAAACATAAATCCCTGCCTAGAGGCTTCCAGGCACTGTCAGTCTTCAGTCACAGATATGTACCTGCACAGTCATTCTGAACAGCAGTGTGGCAGTGGCTCAAAAATCACAGAATTAACCGGGTTGGAAAAGACCTTTGAGATCATCAAGTCCAACCTNGGAAATTTGGAGAGACTACTTTGTGAGTAAACACTCAAAAGCATCTTAGTAAATCTTTAGCAAAATTATGTAAATTCTTAAGTGAATCTGAATACCTTCTGTCTTAGCAGCAGAAAGGAGCCTTTCCAGTCCCCTGGTGGGCAATTGAAACTAAGAACCTCTTTCCAGTTTTAAGTTTAATGTTATATTGTTGCTAGTTATGCTTAAGTGTTCTAGATTCCCTATTTATCTCCCTCTGTATAACGTTTTCATGACCATGCAGAGAACAGATTATTATTAAAAATACTTGTTGGTGTGAGTTTCTGAATAATAAAATTGATAAACTATATTAATTTTCAAAATACCATCTCGCACTCATACTTAACCATTACAGATGGATGCTAGACTTTATCAGCTGACTCACCCAAGTCCTTCTCCTTAAGACTGCTCTCAAGCCACTCCTCACCCATCCTGGATTTGTGCTTGGAATTGCCCTGAGGTGCAGGGCCTTTCACTTGGCCTTGTTGAACTTCATGAGGTTTCCTGGGCCCACCTCTCAAGCCTGTCCAAGTCCCTCTGAATGGATCCCTTCCATCCAGCGTGTCAACCACACCACACAGTTTGGTGCCATCTGTAGACTTGCTGAGGGTGCCTCAACATCACTGTCCACATCATTGACAAAGATGTTAACCAGCACCAGTCCCAGTCCCAACCCCTGAGAATCATCATTTATTTTAAAAAGTCAATGAAGTAAAATCATTATGAAGTAAAATTCCTTAGTCTCTACTGTAAGCAATTTTTCCCCCTCAGTGCTGTCATGACACTGTGAAACCAACACCACCAGGGGGTTTGTGATGTAGATTGTCTCACTTCTTTTAATCAAACCAGCCAGACATCCAATGGTTGTTTTCACCTAGTAAGGAAAGCCTGAAAATTACTTCTCCTTCCTATTATGCTGCACAAACCAAAATACTGCAACAACCCCCTCAGAAAATAATAAGCTGTTATGAACTGGCACCTAGCCAGAGCAGAAATCCACCTTTCCTTCAGGTTTCCTCACACCATGCTGCACTATAGTGGTTTTCCAAATGTTTGGAAAACTCTGTTTATGATTGCTTTCTAACTCTTAGTTTGACAACTCAGCCAAGACTGCCTTTAGCAAGTGAAAGCATCCAGCATTTCTCAGCATCTGAAATGCAAGGAGCTAAACAGAGATTTAGGAAGCACAAGTTCTGCATTGTTCACTGAGTTAAGGCAAGGTGGAAACCTGCTGTCTGCCATGGCAAGAGTAAGCACCCAATGGAACAGGAGAGGATAGGGCAGCTGTCAGCACCAGTCTCCTCTCTTTGTCACTGCCGCAAGTCAATGCGCTGGAGTTCAGCATTTCAGCTTCCTTTAGTGCCTTACGGGCTTAAGTCAGCTGTCTCACGTAGCCTAAACTCACATCAACACCTTGCACACATTCAGGCAGCTGTTTGTATTCTTAATCTGTGTGGTTTTAATAACTCTAACTGGGGAATAAAAGATCCAGGAGTGGACCTCTGTTGTTATCCATACTCATATTCAGACTCCATTGATTTCCACGGCTGTTAGGCACCTTAATGCAAATCTGAGGAGCAGGGCTTGATTTGTAAAGGTACGTAAAGCAGCAGTAGACAACATAATGAGTTTGAAAATCCCACTAGGTCCTTAATCTTCACCATTAGTCACTTCATAGTCTCACTACTGTTGGCCCAGATTCTCAGCTGCAGCAATGTCTGTGAGGCACATCGTGACCTCAAAAGTTCTTCTCTTCAAGCTCACCTGGACCAGCTAATCTTCAGTGGTTTCACTCATGACTTTCACAGAGGCATCTCTGGGAAGAGCCCACATGACACAGTGAGGAAATAAGAGTAGGTCACACAACATAGAAAAATATAACTCTAAAAGAGAGTCTTCAACCTACAAGTTGCAAACCAGTATTTTTCTGTTAGAAAAGTTCAGCAGACTCTGCTTTAGGTCTCTTCTCTAAATGTTAGATTGTATTTGCTGATCTGCTACAAGTCTGGTTAGGTCTTGTGAATTTAATGGGAAACAAACCCTAAAGTCCAGTCCTGCCCTGAGTAGTGAACAGACTTTGCTGCTGTTTGTCAAGCTCCTGAAATGCAGGTAACAGAATTGACAACAGCCTTGAAACCTTCAGATCCTGTCCCCTCTGGCATGCTTCTAACCCCTTTATAAATAGCCCCCAGCCACGTGTTGTACCTGCACAATCAAACTCTCAGTTTCATCTCTCAACTCCATGAAGGATTTGGTTCTTTAGTCTCTGTGTGGGATAACTTATTACAAGTCAAGTGTCTCCTTTTGCAGTCTTAATCTGTATGAGAAATAGAACACACCTGCACAGCACAAACAATTAAGAATGACTGGAGGCAGGAAGGGAATCCAAGCAAACAAGTCTCCCACTCCCAACAAACACCCAATCTACTGTAAATAAACACAGAGGAGTACCCAACCATAAACCCCTCAGATCTAGACTGCTGGTGACTGACATCACATCAAACCTCACTGCAATATCACTGCAGATGTTATACGTCCATCCAACACTCACAGTCTTGTCACACACTGCATTTAAAGAACCAGAGAAACATTTTGGTTGGAAAAGACCTTGAGGATCATCAAGCCCAACCATTCTCTAACAATACCAAGGCTGCAGCCAAACTATGTCCCCCAACACCACATCTCTGCCTCTTTGAAACACCTTCAGGAATGAATATTCAACCAGCTTCCTGGGAAGCCTGTACCAGGCTTCGATAACCCTTTCAGGAAACAAATTTCTTGAGATTTCCAACCTAAACCTCCTCTGGGGACCTTTGGAGGTCCTTTCCAACCCAAATCATTCTATGATTTTGTAATAAAGAGATCCTGGGTGATGTGATTCTAGGCAACCCAAGCTCAATTAATAAACTAAGGCACTGATGAAATCTTCTTGCTTTTCTATGCCCTGTGTGTCCAGTGACCAGGCTTTCAGGGCAGGCTGCACACTGTGCCACAGCCAATGATGAGCTTAGAATCATAGAATCAACCAGATTGGAAGGGACCTCCAAGATCATCCAGTCCAACCTATCACCCAATCAACCAGACCATGGCACTAAGTGCCTCATCCAGTCTTTTCTTGAACACCTCCAGGGACAGTGACTCCACCACCTCCCTGGGCAGCCTATTCCAATGCCAATTTCCCTCTCTGTGAAGAACTTCCTCCTAATATCCAGCCTATACCTCCCCTGGCACAACTTGAGACTGTGTCCCCTTGTTCTGTTGCTGGTTGCCTGGGAGAAGAGACCAACCCCACCTGGCTACAACCTCCTTTCAGGTAGTTGTGGACGGCAGTAAGGCCACCCCTAAGCCTCCTCTTTTCCAGGCTGTCCACCTCCAGCTCCCTCAGCCTCTCCTCACAGGGCTGTGCTCCAGGCCCCTCACCAGCTTCATCACCCTTCTCTTCTCTGGACACATTCCAGTACCTCAATATCTCTCTTGAATTGAGGGGCCCAGAACTGGACACAGGACTCAAGGTGTGGCCTGACCAGTGCTGAGTACAGGGGAAGAACAACCTTCCTCATCCTACTGGCCACATTATTCCTGATCCAGGCCAGGATGCCATTGGCTCTCCTGCCCACCTGGGCACACTGCTGGCTCATGTTCAGCTACTCTCTACCAGCACCCTCAGGTCTCTTTCTGCCTGGCTGCTCTCCAGGCACTCTGTCCCCAGCCTGTAGCACTGCTTGGGGTTGTTGTGGCCAAAGTGTAGAACCCTGCACTTAGCCTTGTTATATCTCATCCCATTGGCCTCTGCTCACCCATTCAGCCTGTCCAGGTCCCTCTGCAGAACCCTCCTACCCTCCAACAGATCAACACCTGCTCCTAACTTGGTGTCATCTGCAATCTTACTGATGCTGGACTCAATGCCCTGGTCCAGATCATCAATAAAGATATTGAACAGGACTTGGCCCAGCACTGATCCCTGGGGGACACCACTAGTGACAGCTGCCAACTGGATGTGGCACCATTCCCCACCACTCTCTGGGCCCAGCCCTCCAGCCAGTTCTTGATCCATATGAGAGTGAATCTGTCCAAGCCAAGAGCTGCCAGCTGTGCCAGGAGCTTGTGATGGCAGATGGTGTCAAAGGCTTTGCTGAAGTCCAAGTAGACTACAGCCACAGCCTACCCTGCATTCAGCAGGAGGGTAACCTGAACATAAAAGGAGATCAGGTTGGTCGGCCAGGACCTGCCCTTCCTAAACCTGGCTGGGCCTGATCCCCTGGCCACCCTGTAGGTGCTTTGTGATGGTACTCAAGATGACTTGTTCTGTAACCTTGCCTGGCATCGAAGTCAGGCTGACAGGTTTGTAATTTCCTAGTTCCTCCTTTTGGCCCTTCTTGTGGATGAGCATCCCGTTGGCAGCTTCCAGTCTTCAGGGACCTCTCCGGTGAGCCAGGACTGTTGATAAATGATGGCCAGCTCATCTGCCAGCTCTCTCAGCACCCCAGGATGGATCCCATCTGATCCCACGGACTTGTCAGGATCCAAGTGTCTCAGCAGGTCCCTTACTGCTTCCTCCTTGAACACCTGCTAGATTTTTCTTCTAAGTTCTTCACTTCAAGACAATTGCCTTGCAGTAATGGACACTAAACATTGCTCTCCCACAGACATAAAAAAAAAAAAAAATCAAGACCTGTCACTTGTCAGTTTCATAATAAAACTTCTAGAATCACAGAAACATTCAGGTTGGAAAAGACACTCAAGATCACCAAATCCAACTGATAACCCTACTCTATGAGATTCACCCTAAACCATATCCCCAAATGACATATCTAAACAACTTTCAAACACATCCAGGGTTGTGACTCAACCACCTCCCTGGGCAGCCCATTCCAATGTCTGACCACTCTTTCCATGGATTTTTTTTTTCCTAATGTCCAGTCTAAACCTACTCAGTCACCACTTGAGGGCATTCCCTCTTGTTCTATCACTAATTACCTGTGAGAAGAGACCAGCACCAATCTCTCCACAATGTCATTTCAGGTAGCTGTAGTTAGAAAATAGTTCTTCAGACTTGGAATTTTGGTACTCAAGAGCTTCCACCACAGTCTGATCAAGTCATGTAAACTGGTAATGAAAACAGTTTGTCTGCAGCAGCTCCACAGATGGTTATCCTTTGCTGTGGCATCAGTGGTCAAAGTTAATTGTGTTTTGGAAGAGAAGAATGCTGTTGAAGAGCTGGATGTCAGATCTACACCTGAGAACGGGCTTGGCAGAAGACCAGCTTCAAGAGCAAGCAAGAAAAGGACAACTCTTGCATCAAGAAGCAGTTAGCAGCTGTGGCACAAGCTTCTGTAATAAATTCTCCTTTAATTCCATTCAGTTTAATTAAATCCACAGTTTAATTACTAGAGAAAAACAACGACGACAAAAAAACAACAACAAAAAAAAATCACTGATCAGGGCCACAATTCCATGTGAAATAACTGAAACATTGCTTCAGTTTTCAAAGGAGGTGCCTGAGAGAAAAAAAACCAAACAACAAAACCCAAACAAAACCACCACCACAAAAAAAAAACCAAAACAAAACAAAAAAAACCCCAGACAATTAAACCTTTCTATAATAAGCCTGGGTAATATATTAAAACACATGTAAAATAAGCACAGCTTCATTTGAGTAAGGAAGCAGAGCTGAAGCTGTTTGGTAATGTCTGAAATGTGGTTGGTTACATTCCCTGCCAAATTGGAATCCGTTTGAAATGTGAAAGTATTTTGAAGTCATTTCTAGGCTTTGGGATTTTCATAGAAGTTTCTGTTAAAGAAGCCTTCATTCACATAAATAATTTTCTGTGGAAGATGACACGAATACTCTGTTATTTCAGGGTTCTCATGATGAGTCAAATCGCCATCACTAAAATTAAAAGGAAAACAAAAAAATAAATAAAATTCCCCAGCCCAACAGTTTTTATGGAGAGCTGATGGCAATCACCAGAGTTCATCTCTTTTACTGTTGGTATCTGGCAAATTTATGTGGAAATATTTATAGCAAACCATAAATAGAGCTCAGAAGCACTCAAGAGAGGCAAGCCAGGATGAGGCTCCCTATACAAAAAGAGAGCATCTCTAAATATGAGCCTCACTGGTGGTCTGACAGGCTAAGGAAAATCTTGGCTACCTTCACACACAGCTGGTCCTCCAGAAACTTTCAGGTAGCATCAACTCACAGGAATATTGATTTAAGTGAGCAATACTGAACCCAGTCTTCAAGCTGTGGCCTCACCACTGCTGAGGACAAGGGCACAATCACTGCCCTGGTCCTGCTGGCCACACTATTGCTGATCCAATGCGGGATGCTGGTAGACTTCTTGGCCACCTGGGCACACTGCTGGCTTACATCATGAAAGAATGTGTGATTACTGCTACTGGTACCACATTTCCTTTCCAGAGTCTAATGTTCCTCCATGAATCAACAAACTACCCTGGTGCTAACATGTGCATGCGACTGTGAATACATTTTTCTGTCTTACTGGTTTACTCCATTTCTTTCAGCCTGCACCCAGATTGTCTCCCAAGATGAAGTCTTGGTTTGCTGCTCCATGATAACCACTCCTTGGCAAACCCACCACCATTTCATAGCAAGTCAAGGAAGAATCTATACAGCTTGTTGGGGCATTTGTATTGATCTCAAATGTTTTGCTGTTGTAGAATTTTGTAGTATTGCACAGCTGTAACGGTTTGAATCAGAGCAAAACAGGTCCAACTGAACCAGCAGGTTGACCTGTCTATTTTTCCAACACAGAGGTTAGAGAAAAGTAACAATAAAAAACTCAGAATTGAGACAAAAGAATGAGATAAGGACAGAGTTTGGTGATCAAAATCAGATAAGCATAGTACAAAATGAACAATTACCTTAGCCTACCAGCAGAAAAAGTACAGCACGGAGCAGCAGCAAGCGAGCCAAAATAGCAAGCCAGAAAACTACTCCCCCATCCTTCCTTGTCCCAGCAGAAAAGACCAACACCCAAGAAACCTGGAACTCAGAAGCAGCAACTGGAACAGGAAGCCTTCCATGCTGCAATCTGAACTTCAAGCCCCGTAATACTTTTCTCCAGCCAGTACTTTAATTTTTGAAGCTGACATGACTGCATCATGGTATGGGTAACAGTAGCAGGTTCAACTCCATGATAACAGCAGAGTGGTTTCAGGCTGCCTCAGGACTAAAAGCCACAGAATTCAAGGCCAAATATAAAGGAATCTATTCGAAGTCCTCTACTTCAGCATGGCACTTGCCACTGCTGCCTCTTGCTTGTTATATTCTTAATTTCTAGGTGAAATGTGAGATACAACAGCAGTGGTGTCAGCGACACCAAGCACTGCCACTAGCTAATGGTTTACCACTTTGCCTGGATGCTTATTTTCTATAATTTCCTGCCCATGAATTAACATTTGTCTTGCTGATAGGGGCTATTATCCAGCTGAAATCCACATTCTTCTGAAATGGATCACTTAATTAAAACCATGGTGCCATTCCTATTGTGTAGAGAAGTATTTTCCCAATCATTTACAGTACACTGAGTACTGTTATAGCAGTGCAGTATAATAATATATTCTGGAACAATAATTTGCACTCCCACAGTGGAAAGGTGGTGAATATTTCTTTGAAGAGCACCACAGGATAAACCATCAAACTTGAACTTGTTTCACTGAATGTCTGCTAACATAGTTTGACACACAAATGCGTTTTCGAGTAATATTCCCACTAATTACACCAGCTCCATTTCAAAGGATCTGTAAGGAAAAATGTTCAGGCTGAAAACTCTTAAAGCCATTCAAGCAAAATAATTATTGGTTTTCCTTCCTTCAAAAATGTGTTTTTTAATGAGCAGATTGCAGGATTTAAAAATTAGCATTTTCACATGCTGTTTAATTTCCAGTAGCAGCTGCTTTTTTTCTCTTGGACAACCAAAAAAAAAAAAAACACTCATGTCAAAGGGAATTAGAATTGGTCAAATGGACACAAAGGAATTTTTTTTTTTTCCTTACAGACTGTCCCAAACCTACAGCTGCCAAGGCAGTCTCTAACAGTGCAGATATAGAAGGATATGGATATGTGTCACGGTAGGCCTAAGCAGGCCAAAATGGGCTCATACATGTCCTGGCTTGCCTAGACATGTCTTTCTGCTCTCCCTCCTTTTGTTTTGGAGAGAAGCAACCACAGGAAAGAGGACGAAGAACCTGGAGCCACTGAGTCTGAGAACTCTGCCTTGCCCAGACTTGTTTTGCATCCTGTGGTAAATACGGTACGCATGCTTGCCTCGTGCAAGGCCTGTGTGCTTCCCTAAAAAGGGTAAAGCAGGCCTATGGCTTCACCTAATATGGTCAAGCTTGCAAACTGCCATTCTGATTGGCTGTTCTGTGTCCAAAGGCCCAGTAGTCTGGGGCTGTTTTGATAAAAGGAAATGAGCGGGTGACACAATGTGCTCTGCTGTTGTATTCGTCCTTGCTTGCCACTGCCTGGAAACTGCCTGCTTCAAGTTTAGCAGGAACAGGCTCTAAATGCCTCCACGCAATCGGCCTGCATAGCCTGCATGAGATCGTGCCAAGACTGCACATGGCAAGACATCCTGCCTACACCTGAAAGCCTCCTGCCAAGATGGGAAGTCCTGGAGATACACAGATCATCCAGAGAAGCCAGGATAAAGTCAGAGATCATCTGCCTCCTTTTCCCAGCACCCTGTGAAGCCTGGAAAGAATCAGAAGCCTCAGCGGCTGACAAGACACCAACAGAATTCCCTGAAAGTGTTTGGGTACTGTTTGAAGCTGTAGCTAGCCCTGCATGTCGAGAGATAATATTTTGTGAGTAAATACTTAAAGCCTCTTGTAATTCACCAACTGCCTTCTGCCATAAGCAGAAAGGGGCTTCTTGAGTCCATCTAGTGGACAAGTGGTATAATTAACTGCAAGTGGTATATTGGCCACAAGAACCTTCTCTTCCAGTTCAATTAATGTTATATTTTTTGCTAGTTATTTGTTCTAGATCCTATATTATTCCTCTGTATAATGTTTCCATGACTGCTGCAAGAGAATCTGATTATTAATAAAATTAGTGGTTAGGGGCGGTGATAGTTTTGAATACAAAAATTAATAAACAATATTAATTTTGAAAAAATATTACCTCACATTAATTAGTTACTCCTCCATTACACAGGTAGTGATAGGACTAGGGGGAATGGAGCAAAAGTAGAAGTGGGTAGATTCAGATTGGATGTTAGGAAGAAGTTCTTCACCATGAGGGTAGTGAGACACTGGAACAGGTTGCCCAGGGAGGTGGTTGAAGCACCATCCCTGGAGGTTTTCAAGGCCAGCCTGGAGGTGGCTCTGAGCAATCTAATCTAGTGTGAGGTGTCCCTGCTCGTGACAGGGGGGGTTGAAGCTGGATGATCCTTGAGATCCCTTCCAGCCCTGACAATTCTGTGATTCTATATTCCTCTGATATTGCACCTTCATAAAAGTTGCAAGCATAGAGGTGATGGGATTTCCAGTGAGGAAATACTGACCTTTATGACAGCAAATAAGAAGAGTGGTAGAAAATAACACAGCTGCTGTAGTAAAATTAAGTCCTTAGACAGTAAACATTAGAGCCACGCTGTGGAACATCCCAGTTTGACACACAATGCAGTGACAAACCTCTGCTGCACCAGCTCTGCACCCAGTTTCATCCCTCAGTTGTAAACAAGGTGTCATTTCTTCTTTCATCCCCAAGAGTTCATTTTTGACACCTCGTGTTAGTCAATGTGATCAAGACTGAGCAACAAGAATTCACCTACAGTAATTCTATAGGAGTACAGCCACTAGCAGTACATGGAGTGTATATATATTTCATGCTGTGCTTTCTAAGGCCTGAGGTTCATTCCTCTATGTTTCTCCAGCTGAACTATTAACTCAGAACCTTGCAGAGATTAAACAAAACCCCTGACAATTGCCCTTCTTCCCCTGCCCTATTCCTGTCATTTCTGTGTGTGGTGTTGACTCAGAGTTGCACAGAGATGCTGCAGCTGGGCTGAAGACCATTCCTTACTACATTACCAGCTTTTGCTAGGTAATGTAAGTTTTGGTGACCTTTTGATTTAACTCTCCTTTAAGGTAAAGACTATAGCCAGTCTTTCATATCAGCGTAGCCATTGCTTTATGATTCCTGCAACATCAATAAATCTGTCATTGCCATCTGAAAAGGACCATGCTATGATTTCCATGTGCATGAGGAGAGCTCATCAGTCAGGATGCATCAGCGTAGCTAACTTTTGCTGACTTCATCTGACCCAAGCAGCTTGCAGCAAGCTACCTAACATTCATTTCATTCTCAAGACACCATTTCAACTTCTGAAATAGCACTGAATGTTTCTCATTATTTTTAAACTGTAGCTGTTTCTGGATATAAATACGAACTTGAAAAATCATTCAGAATGAGTTAACCAATGTTGCCTAAAAACAAGCAGGACAACCTCAGACTGTATTAATCAGAGTGGAAATAAATAAATAAATAGAGGGGGAAATAAAGAAAGAAAGAAAAAAAAATAAAAGGAGTAATACTTTCTCTGCTTCTTCCCAGAGGCAAAATTCTGAGAGGCTGTGAAGTCTTTACACCATAATTCAGGAGGTCAAGCCCACAGCCCACAGCCAGGAGAACTACTCATTTTTAATGACACATGTGACAAATTTTGCCATTTCTCCTGCTGCAAACTGAACACATTTTCATTTCTCTATGGATTTTTATTATAGAAATCATTCAAGCAAACAAACATTCATATGAAGGCATGGTACAGATGCTTTGGGTTTTTTCTGCTAACCTTGAAAAAAAAAGAATAATAAAAGGAGAATAGCAATACTGAGATTAAAAAGTCTCCAAGCTTTACATTTAATTCCCCATAGCATCTGACTTGGATAGGCTCTTAGGCCAGTCCATGTACCAATAACTATTTAAAATCCAGTATTGCCAGAATATTCTTTTAATAGAGAAAAAAATAAAAAACAAAACTACTATTGTTTATGATGTCCAAAATAAAATTATTTTCTGTATTTTGCAAAACAGTAACCAGTCAATGTAGTTTTTAAAAAAGCTGACAAGCTAGCAACCCACAAAATTTTAGGCAAACTCTTGCTCAGCTACAGGAAATTCAGTGGTAGTCATCTTTGATCAGCATGTACAGTCTCCACTCCTTTCCACCTTGAGCCTTCAGACTTCGCAGAATCCCAGAATACATCTGGTTGGGGAGGAATAACAGCAGGCACCAGTACAGGTTAGGGGATGCCCTGCTGGAAAGCAGGTCCATGGAGAAAGACCTTGGAGTTCTGGTGGACAGCAAGTTCTGCATGGGCCAGCAATGCGCCTTTGTGGCCAAGAGAGCCCAATGGCATCCTGGTGTGCATTGAGAAAAGTGTGGCCAGAAGGTCTAGGGGAGGTTCTTCTCCCCCTTTACCCTGTCCTGGTGAAACCACAACTGGAATACTGTGTCCAGTTTTGGACTCCCCAGTGGAGATACAGGGACATGCTGGAGAGAGTCCAGCGGAGACCCACAAGAATGACTGGGAGACTTAAGCATCTCCCCTAGGAAGAGAGACTCAGAGCCCTGGGGCTATTTAGTCTGGAGAAGACTAAAAGGAGATCTTATCTATGTGTACAAATATCTGAGGGGTGGATGTCGAGTGGCTGGGGCCAATCTCTTTTTGATGGTCAGCAGCAAAAAGACAAGAAGCAATGGATACGAACTGGAACATAGAGGGTTTCACTTTAACATGAGGAGAAACTTCCTTACAGTGAGGGTGATGGAGCACTGGAACAGGCTGCCCAAAGCGGTTGTGGAGTCTCCTTCTCTGGAGACTTTCAAAACCTGCCTGGATATTCTCCTGTGCGAACTACCTTAGGGGCTCCTGCCTTGGCAGGCAGATTGAACTGGATGATTTCTGAAGGTCCCTTCCAACCTCTAAAGTTCGGTGATTATGTGACATCCAAGATCATCCAGTCTAACCCTTGACCTAGCACAGAAAGGTAAGCACTAAACCATGTCCCTAAGCACAAACAACAACTTGAGCTGGCAGGTTTGAAAAAAAACCAAAGCTCATTGTTGTTTTTTTTGCAACAGCACACAGAAGAATTCATTCAGAAGGGTTTAGGCATACTGTTGCAGAATACAGTCATGCAGAAAATGATCCCAATAAAGCTGCCAATCTGATTACCTAGTTTCAAAACAACATAAATTAAAATAGCTGCAGTGGCACAGAAAGCCTTTATTATAGAGATTTATAAAGGAAAAGCTGAGTGAACTTTAATTAGAGCAGCATTTCCCATGCCACTGTATTACTGACAGGTCTATTGCCTCTTGCTCCAAGCCAGGATTAGAGCTTTACTCAAGGGCTTTCTGTTTCCGAACCAGCTGCATAAGCTTTCTGTGACAAAGTGCATGAGGAAAGTGCCCAGAATTGCGCTGTCTAAACCAGTATAGCTCAGGGTGTTTCAAAATGAAAATCTGGCATCCTGTGGGAGTCCTGATCTTTTCTAGAGCAAGGCCAGCACTGGCACAAGTTAGGCTAAAATTATGAGATAATGGGGGTGGGAAGCATAAAACAGCTGGGTGAGACTGGTAGTATTGAAGACAATGTTAAAGCAATGTTGTTGTCATTGGTGAGACTCTGGAACAGGTTGACGTGGGAGGTTCTTGATGCTTCCTCCTCCCTGGGAGTGTTCAAGGCCAAGTTGGATAAGGTTTTGAGTAGCCAAGTCTAGTTGAAAAGTGTCCTGTCCATAGCAGGAAGTTGGAGTGGATGATCTCTGAGGTCACTTCCAACCTAAGACATTCTATGATGATTCTATGATGATTCTATGATCACAGTTGAGAAATCGAGCACTCAAAAAAAAAAAAAATCAGGAAAATCAAGTGTAATTATTACTTCTTCACTACCAGCTCAGCCACCTTGCACATAGCATTCTTTCAATGCCATACATTAGACAATGAAGATCAAAGTCTGATCTAGGTAATACTCCTAGTCCCATCTCCACCTGCTACAAAACATCCTCTGCATTAAAGCCACTGCAGCTTTACTTATTTGGACCATCTGAGAATCTGATGTAATAGTCAATATGTTACTGCAGTCATTAAGTGCCTGAGTTGGAAGATGCAGAAGCAAGCCAGAGAAAATTCAAAAGCCTGATTCTCTCTTTCCCTTGCTTATCCCAAAGGTCATTGAGGGGGAGAGAAATCAAATTTGTGGGTGTTTGAAAAAAGGTACAAGGAAAGTTTAAGAGTGGCCAGTGCCTAATACAGCAAAGGGTGAGACAAAGACCCTTTTTGCCTCATGCTCTTAGCAATAATCATTGTTAAAAAGTCACTAAAGGCTGTGAATTTTAAGGAAGAGCTGACACCAAACTGCTCACTGGGAATGCTAAAAGTGAAGCTGAACCATTATAGATCTTTACAGCATAATGAACTCACACCCTTACACTGTTCTCCCAGAGCTTTCATCAGAATCAGCTAAGGCTGTTGAAAGACTGCAGCTTGATGGGACTGCAAGACAGAAACAGAGGAAGACAAATTAGGAAATAATTTCACCTGTGCCTGTGCACAAGTGAATTCTGCTGCCAGTCACCTTTATCTCCATCCATTCCTCTGAGGTCATTAAGGATTTTCATACCTGGAAGACAACCTTACATGCAAACATAATCTGCACTTGTCTTTCCACATCTCTCTACCAGGAAGGCTCTAGCGAAGCAAGACATTTTTCCAGCAGAGATGATTCTCCTCCAGGCATGTGCTGTGCAGAGCCAGAATGTAGCTGCAGAATTGGATTCCTTGTCTTTATCTATAGAATGTACCAATTCCTACCTCATAGAAGGCTCCCAATACACATATAGTAAAAGCCACTTACCCCTCTCCCCCCGCCCCCAAACACCTCTGTATGCAAACCCTCAGGTAACTCTAAAAGCTGAGTGCTGTTCTTTGTAACAACAGTTACAATTGTTTGCATCTCAACAATTAGGCACCAGCACTGGAGAGACAGTTGTGACAACATCTGAAGAAACACATGAGGTGCGATTTCCCTGTCACTGACTTGTAAGAGTGTTTGTCTAGTTGCTGCTTGCCTTTTCAGTGATCTAAACCTCCAGGAGGTGAACACGCATGCTGGCCTTCCAGGCTGAAAATATCCTCATTAGCCACTCGGTGTTTTTATCTCATGCCCTGGGGTTGGTTCTGTATCAAAGGGTGCATTAAAGTAACACAAGTCCTGCTTCACTCTGAGTTTAGTTTCTTGAATTGTCCTAACAAGCTTGTCTGGCTCTACTTATTTATTGTGAAGTTATCACATCTGGACCTTCAAACCCACTCCTTCAAACAAGCACCCTCTCATTGGATTTCATATGAGTAATAAGACCTCCTTCCAGAACATCACTTTGGGGACCAACAAAGGAAAATTTCACAGCTGAAGAGTCCATCAGAGGCCACAGCTTTCCCTTGGGTGAAGAAGAGCTTCTGAATTAGAAGTAGAACGGAAGGGGGCGAGGGGGGGGGGGGGGGGGGGGAGNNGGGGGGGGGGGGGAGAGCAGGGAGGAAGAGAGGGGGAATCAGGCTATGACAGACATTTATAAGGGAGAAGTGGAAGTCTCTGAGAAGAGACTGAATATTGTTTCAATCTTATAAAAATCACATTATGAGACTCCTGGAGAGTTACTCATAGGCTCAGAAGAATAGGGACAACAACTGCATAATTCATATGCTTTTTCTTATGTATTATATCCAAGAAGAGGGTTTCCCTCTAATAATGCACATTTCTTATCTTGCAATCTGAAATTATTATTATTAAAAGAAAACGATTCTGTGGAAGGGTACCAGACTTGTGACAAAATGAGTCATGCATCTGTCAATGCAATAAATGATCAGAACTAAGTCGTCAAAGAACAAATAAGAACTTTCTAGGTTTTCTCTTCATCTGTTTTCTCCATTAACAGAAACATCTTGCCCAGACCATGCCAAGTTTCCCTTCTTACCAAAATAATATTCCTTTTTGAGAGGAGATCTGATCTATCACAGTCCTAATGCTGTAAATGTTCTGGATGAATGGAGTATGGGTCAAGACAGGAGGAGAACTGGTAATACTGCTGCCAACCCTCCCGAGACTCTCACTGGGCCTTTACAACAGAAGCAAAGGCCATGAAGAATACTACTGTGAAGAGATCAGCTGAAAGGTTAACTAGAAGGACCTTATTGCCTGGTCCTGAATTTTAAGAAGCTGCAGTCAATGCAGCATTTAGTGCTTCACAAAATCACAGAATGGTAGAGGTTGGAAGAGATCTCTGAAGATCATTCAGTCCAACGCCCCTGCCAGAGTAGGATCACCCAGAGTAAATCACACAGGAATACATGCAGGTGGATTTAGAATGCCTCCAAGGATGGAGACTCCACAACCTCTTTGGGCAGCCTGCTTCAGTGATCTGCCACTCTCAAAGGGAAGTTTTTCCTTATGTTTACATGAATTCCAATTTGTGTCCACTGCCTCTTGTCCTGTCCCTGGACACCCCTGAGAAGAACCTGACTCCATCCTCCTGACACCTTTCAAGATATTATGTATTCCAGTACTGGTGTGGTTTTGTATCCCTTGTCCTCCTGCTTCATCAGATTCTCTTCGCAACTATTTCCTCCTCTTTCTATCTTCTCTTCCTCTACAGCCTTGTCTACTCTATTACTTTCAGCTCTGTTTCTGTTCCTTGGCCATTGTTCTGTCTTCCCTCACTTTATTTTCTTCAGGGAAGCTGGGAGCACACAAAAAAACACTACCAGGTTTCCTCTGTGTCCAGCAACCCTTTGCAAAATCTCAAAAAAAATCCTCAGTGTACGGCAATTTAATTTAAAAAAAAAAATCCTTTCATGATCCCTGGAAAGAAGATGCTTAGGAAACTCTTGAGGGTTGGTGTTGAAGTTCAACATCTGCACATCTGCTTTGCTACTACATGGACTAAAGCTGTTTTTTCTCTTTTGTAGCAGTAAGGCCACTCGCTGCTTACAACCCTGCTCACGATAGCCTGTGCCAGTGGCTTGTCCTGCTGCACCCTGCCGCAGCCCATCACAACCACGCTGCCTCCGGGCTTCCTGTTCCCTGCTGAGATCCAGAGGCCAACTGGCAGGGGATCTGTCCCGATGGTGCTCGGCAAAGAGGTGAAATTAGCAACGTGAAGACAGCTGCAATTGGGAGCCATCATTACAAAGCTGTTTGAGCCTTGTTGACAGCAGGTGTCTGACATCAAAGCAAACGGCTCCGAAACTGCCACTCGGGGGCCCACAGTGACATCTACTGGAATGATTCTGGTTGAATCACCATTTGAGCCTTTCCTTCCTTTTCAGTATCACAGACAAGGGAATTGATAAGGAGACATCATCTGTGGCCTTGAAAAGGGAGTACCTGAGTGCAAGACACTGAGTGTTGAACTTGGCTTATACTGTGAAATTAACCCTAAACGCTTCGGCATGCCTCTCTCCTGCACAATTGTCTGCTAAAAACCAAAGACCCCCAGCACCCTTGCAGTGCTCTCAGAGGTGATGTCTGCACAAGTTAGCACTGCCTTTGGATGGTCTCATAGAGAGCACAGCTCCTGACTGGAGTGGAAGAGCTGCCAGGGTCCTAATAATGCTAAATGCTCTAAGTTTTACCAACCACAGATTTTTTTCTTTCTCAAAGCATGAGTGTTAAAAAGCACCAAATCTAAATTGATTGACTTAAGTGTACTCCTAGAGCATGTCCACCACAACTGAAAGCTTGGAAATGCTTTTCAGTAACAGCTGTAATAAGAGTTTAACAACAAGGATTAAATTCAGCAGTTCTCAGTCCACAGCCTGTTTCCTAATTTTATGTGGCTGCTGTTGTTAACTGAAATGTCTTTCTTTAAAGCCAAAGTGTTTCACAGCATTAACAAGCTATGACATTGGCACTGTGGGTCAAGCCTTTTCAGGTCACCTTTCTGTATGCTAAACCATGGCCCTCGGCACCACATCTCTATGTCTTCTAGACACCACCAGGGATGGGGATTCAGCCACGTCCCTGGGCAGCCTGTTTCAGTCTTTGAGAACCCTTTAAATAAAGAAGTTCAATCTAATCTCCAAGAAAACCTTTATTGGTGCAACTTGAGGCCTTTTCCTCTCATCCTGCCATGCGTTCCTAGGAAGAAAAGAAAGACCCTCACCTGTCTCTGGCCTCCTTTCAAGGGCTTGTAGAAAGCAAGAAGCTCTACTCTCAGCCTCCTCTTCTCTGGACTAAACAACCCTAGCTCTCTCAGCTGCTCCTCACCAGCCCTGTTCTCCAGAACCTTCACCAGCTTTGTTGCCCATCTCTGGACATGCTTCAGCTGCTCAATGGGTTTCTTGGAGTGAGAGGCCCAAAACTGAACACAGTCCTTAAGGTGCAACCTCAGTAGAGAGGCGAGATCACCTCCCTCCTACTGCTGGGCCACACCTGCTGATGCAGGCCAGGATGCTGGTGGCCTTCTTGGCCACCTGGGCGCATTCTGGCTCATCTTCAGCAGCTGTCAGCCAGCACCACCAGGTCCCTTTCTGCTGAGTAGCTTTCCAGCCACTCTACTCCAAGCCTGGAACATTCATGGGGTATTTGTGACCCGAGCGTTCAAGGCCAGGTTGGATGAGACCTTCAGCAGCTGAGTCTAATTGAGAGGTGTCCCTGCCCATGGCAGGGAGGTTGGAGTAGATGATCTCTGAGGTGCCTTCATACCCAAACCATTCTATGATTCTATTAACTGACACTTCTAATACTTAAGAAACCTCAAAAGTTTCACAATGAGAAATGTAGCCGTACCAAAACTTCATCCAACAGGCTTTTAAGAAGCCATACCATCTGCTGTGTCATTTTTGAGCACTGGTTTCAGTTCTGTCAGGGGAATTATTTTTCCACCAGCTCTACAGCACAAACTTAGCCCGTTATCTTGTTCACCCAGTGAGGTAGAGAAGGGACATTCTCCAATTAGATTCATTAGCTCATCTTGAAACCACCTGACAATATATCACACAGGCACCTCTTTCTAATGTCATGCAACAAAGCGCCTCCTTTCTGGCCAGACCAACCTACTCCATCAAACCTCAGGTCTTCAGTGCTAGCTGATAAGCAATTATCAGCCTTTTCTGTTCATGGCAGCCTGCAGCCAGCTGCTGGCTCCCCTTGTCAGCCCACAGAAGCACAGGCCATTGCAACAGAGCATTTTCACAGAATCACAAAAACATTCAGGTTCGAAAAGACCCTCAGGATCACCAAGTCCAACTGAGAATCCTGGTCTACAAGGTTCACCATAGTCCGTATCCCCAAGCACTAATCCAAACCACTTTTAAACACATCTGTGGTTGGTGACTCAACCACCTCCCTGGGCAGCTCATTCAAATGCCTGACCACTCTTGCTGGGAAAAAAAAAATTCCTAATATCTAGTACAGAATCACAATTTTACTCAGCTCACCGGTAAGTCAGCTGGAGCTTGGCCACACATCCCTTTGTGATCTGACCAATATTGCTGTTCTCAGTCAAGATTCAGACATTTCTCAGCTGAACATATGATTGTTTTCTGTAAGAAAGTGGAGGACATCATCCGGTCTGATTGTCTACTCAGGCAGGCCACTCCCACCAAATGCCTTCTGCTTTTACTAGTAGTCTTGTGACTGATAGGTCCCTCCTCTAAGAGCCCAGATAAGAGGATTTTGGGCATCTCCCAGAAGCTGTTTGATGTCTCAGTGATGTTTTCAAACCCCATCATTAAAAAGCCACTACAAAGCTCTAGGCAAAGTCAATCTGCTACAAAAGCTGATGAATGGCAAAGGTGTAAAAGCAGATGATGATACTGTATTACCAAACACATTCCTGAGCTGCAGGAATAAAGTAAACCAAAATCAAACCCTGACTTAGTCATTAGCACCTAAACCATAAAGATGGGAGCCTTATTGCCTTACAAGGCCAAATCTCGCTGTTGAGTGTCACCATGCCCAAATACAAAGCAGTCCATTAACTGCTTAATTAGCAGTAGAACACACTAAACAAATTAAATGTCAGACACTACCCACCCCCAGCAACTCAAGGCTTAGTTCTTCACATCGTGCCACACTTTCACTCTAGGCCCAGAAGCTCATTCTTTTGTTTGTAAACTGCTCTCTCAAGTAATTACTTTGGAAAAGTGCAAAGGAACTGATAAATCAGAGTTAACAGAGTAGCTGCTGGAGCTAGTTATTTGGTCTTCCCAATTATTTTCTGGGTTTTGATGATTTTAATCTGCATATTACAGGGTAATAGGCTATTCCTTCATCTTTACCAGGGAAGGAGGGAGGTAGGTTTGAGGTGAATTTATGCAGAAGCAATAATCCTCAAAATAGTTGCAATTTCATCCAACTTCAACTTCATAGAACTATGAAAGCACAAAATAATAAAGGTTGGAAAAGTCCTCTAAAAATATCAAGTCCAGACATAACCCAACACCACCATGACCACTAAACCATGTCCCCAAGTCCCATATCTACTCATTTTTTTTAAAACACCTCCAGGGATGGTGACTCCAGCACCTCACTGGGCAACCTGTTCCAGTGCCTGACCACTCTTATGGCAAAGAAATTTTTCATAATATCCAACCTAAACCTGCAACTTGAGGCCATTTCCCCTTACCCTATCACTTGTTACACGGGAGAAGCAGCCAACTCACCCCTCACCTCAACCTCCTCTCAGGGAGTTGTAGAGAGCAATGAGATTTCCCTCAGCCTTCTCTTCTCCAAACTAAAAAACCCCAGCTCCCTCAGCTGCTGCTCACTTTGTTTAGAATATGGGACTTGGTAGGATGGAAGTGGTGGAGGCACAGGGACATATGACTTCAGGCTGCAAGACAAAGCACAGCACAAAAAGTGCATGCAGCAGCACAAGACATCTCTTAGTCATACACAAAGATATTCCAAAGCCTCCCTCTGCTTAGTTATTTCTTTTCTCTACCCCATAGAAGGCACATTTTATATCTTTTTTCCCCTAGCTTTGTGTCTTCTCATTGCACACAGGCACTGATTAAGTCTACGAAAGGAACTAAATGTAGTATGGTTGAACTAATCGAGGAGACACTCAAAATCAGCTACTTAGAATGTAGTTCATAAAGTGGTATAGCTGTGGTAAGCTCAGCAATAAATATTACTACCAACATCCCTCAATTTTATGCCCTCAGACACATCTGCTCTGTTTCCTGGAGTGGTTCCTAACTCAAATAAGACCCTCAAACAAGAGAGTCGTGCTAATATACACAGTCCCAACACAAATACTTCACCGTGATCAAAGACAACAATGCCAACACTTGCAAAAGATGTTCCCTAGAACACTCCATTTCTGAGACTCAAATTCCTTACCTCAACAGCCCTGTCCCAGCAGAAGTTGTAAGAACAAGTTTTGAACCTGTGCTACGATTCTGAGCCCTTAAGAACCATGAAGTTACAGACCTGCAGAAGCTAGAGAGGTCCAAGAGGTGGACTGGAAAGTGTATTCCATTCCCATAAATCGTGCATCCCCATAAAACTGGCTGCAGAGTCAGTTTCTTCCTTTTTCCCTCCCTCTCCGCTCCCGAGAGAACACACAGGCTGTTACCTCCTTGGTGGGAGAGTAAGGCCTGGTTCAGCCTTGGCAATGTTGCCAACTGGGGCCTGGAGCTGCCAAGCCACACTCGTTTGGTGAGTGGGGTAGAGAGGCATGGTGGAGGGGAGAGGGCATTAGAGGTTTAGGTTTGTTGGCCTGGATTAGAGGGAGGTTTGTGTGAAGCTTTGGCCTAAGAAGGTTCTTGGAGAACCATGGCTGAGGTGGACTATGGATTTTGTGTATTTCATATGCTTTGTACTGCTGTATGTAGTTAGGAATTGCCTTTCCATTTGTGCTGGTTTGAGGTTAATTAGAATATTTTTATGAGATAAATTAGATTGTTGGTTGTAAAAAGAAAATAATCATAGACTCGATCAGGTTGGAAGAGACCTCCAAGATGAGCCAGTCCAACCTATAACACAGCCCTATCCAATCAACTAGACCATGGCACCAAGTGCCGCATCCAGCCTCCTTTTAAACACCTCCAGGGACAGTGACTCCATCACCTCCCTGGGCAGCCCATTCCAATGGCAAATCACTTACTCTGTGAAGAAATTCTTCCTAATATCCAGCCTATATCATTTACTGGTTAGCTGAGAGGGATAAAAAGTCAAGAAGTAAACAATTTGTCCCACTTTGATCCAGGACACTGCTTCCTTCTACTTTTCCTTCAGTCTGCTATAATCTCTCCACAACAAATAACAACATAAGCTTCGCTTTGTTTTTGTTTGCCTGTCTGGGAAAGTAGAGGGAGAAAGAGGGGGTAGCTTTGAAGCCCTTCTGGGCAGTTTCCTTTGTCCAGAAGGGAGTTTGGAATTCTGTAGTGTTTCTAATTTGTATATAATTACAAATGTATTGTGTATATATGCTTGTAAATTTAGCTTTGCTGTAAATATAGCTTCAGCTTACTTCCAAGCCATCTGAGTTAGTCTGGTGAATTGCAATAGTTGGGGGGGAAAGTTCCTAACCCACCACACCATTTAAAATTTTTGTTTCTACCCAATCCAGTGTGGAGCTGTAGCAGTTTAAGGCTTATTGGAATATTCTAATAAAATAAATTAGATCATTAGTTGTAAAAGAATAATAAAGTCTGTATCATTCATTGGTTTTCTAAAAGGTATAAAAAGCCAAAGTGTAAACAGTTCTTTCTTCTTAGCTCTTGGGCACTGGATCTGCTCACTTCTCTCTCTAATCTCTTCCACTAACCTTGGCTGACTCAGCAACACACAAGCCTTACTGGTTGTTTTCTGTCTAGGGTGGAGGGGGATGGTGTTGGTCCCTTCTGGGTTGTTTTATTTGGCCAGAGGGGAAGACTGGATTTCTGTATTATTTCTAAATAGTATATAATTGTAAATACATATAAACATATTGTAAATTTAGCTTTGCTGTAAATACAGCCTTATCTTACTTCCAAGCTGGTAAATTTTAATTTGGGGGGGGAAGTTCCTAACCCACCACAGGATAGCTTTTTTTTCACCACTTTTGGAAAAGGTAAAAGAGCATTTGCCTTGCTCTAAACTAAGACAACCTGTCTCAAGTGTCTGCAGGACTGTTTGCATTTCCTGCTTTGCACTGTATTTCACTGCCTTCTGCAAGTGCTCCTGCAGGCTCCTCTCTCAAGAAGTTTCTTCATTTGCCTCTAGAACTCAGCATCAGAGAGAAAACTTCCATCTGAAGAATATTTTCCAACCCTGCAGCCAGTTAATGCTGTGTTTCTGTCTTTTGTCAAAAGCAAACAAGCCTCTTCAGCATTCCTAAGAAGTAAATGTGCCAGAAACATTACAGGACTCTAGAGAAAACAAACAAACAACAACAACCACCAGGAAAAAAAAAAATAAAAATAAAACCAAAAAACAACACAACCAACCAACCACAACAGGCAAACAAACAAAAGCAAAACCCAAACCCAAACCTGTGCAAGTTAAAATTTTGAAACCTCTGGCATGCAGAAGGTTTCACAGAATCACAGAAAAATACCGGTTGGAAAAGACCCTCAGGATCACCAAGTCCAACCATTGACCCTACTCTACAAGGTTCACCCTGAACCATATCCCCAAGCACCACATCTAAACAACCTTTAAACACATCCAGGGTCAGTGACTCAACTACCTCCCTGAGCAGCTCATTCCAATGCCTGACCACTTTTTCCACGAAAAAAAAAAAATAATAATAATGTCCAGTCTAAACCTGCCCTGATGCAGCTTGAAGCCATTCCCTCTTATTCTATCACTAATTACCTGTGAGAAGAGACCAGCACCAACCTCTCCACAATTTCCTGTCAGGTAGCTGTAGAGAGCAATGAGGTCTCCCCTCAGCCTCCTCTTTTTCAAACTAAACAGCTCCAGCTCCTCTGTTTCCCATCAAATCAGAACATTTACACAATATTCACATAGATGTTATCACCAATTCAGATGGTGAGGTTACACTGAGACTGACAGGAGCTTCCACAACTTAATGAGAACAAGTTTGTACTTCTCTATTTTCAAGGTGGAAGGGCCCAATTAAAATGGTCTAGCTGAGCTGCAGAACACTGACAGCCACAGGAGATCGCCCAGTCTTTTCCATATGAAGCCCAAGTCATTCACAGATGCATCAGCACACCTTTTTGTCACAAAATATCCCCTTCCATTTAAAGACTTTGCTCAGAGAGCAACATCCATTTCTTCTTTTTGTTTTTCTTACCCAGCTGATCTCTCTGTGTCTTTGTTTGGAAAAGAAATTCACAGGCAGGTATCTTTCCCTCACATGGGAGATTTTAGGCATCAGTAGTTACTTCTTAACTTTCTCTTCAGCATATTAATATTTATAATCTGTATTTATAAATTAAAGAAGAAAATATCTGAAATATGCTGCTTAGTCATTGGGGATGAATAGCATGACTCATAAACACTTCAATAGTAACAAAGGTAACACCAGTTGTGTGCTGTACTGAACATTCCCTTATCCAGGATCTAACAGACCCCAAAACTCACAGAATCACAGAAACATTCAGGTTGGAAAAGACCATCAGGATCACCAAGTCTAATCAATAACCCTACTCTACAAAGTTCACCCAAAACCATATCCCCAAGCACCACATCCAAATGACTTTTTAACACATCCACTGTGCTTCCTGTGACAAGGAAAGAGCTCAATGTGCCTCGTGTAGCTTGGGTTATAAGGGTGTTTGAGTCACAGTGGTTGGATTACTTTCCAGGATTCTATTTACAGGGCGCTCTGATGAGCTTAAGCCATTTTCACCCATTTCCCAAGGAATTTTCAATTGCCCATCATCCTGGGCACCTCTGTGTACAGACTTCCCACACAGCTATCATTAAGACAGGACAAGGTTTGGTTTCTCTCAAAACACATTTTGTATGCACGGTTTTCTGAATTTAAAAGCCTTTCAGAATACTCAGTCCCAGTGCCAGCGTTATCAGCCAATCCTTTGGGGAAGCATTACTTAGCCCTGCACAGCTCTGTGACACCTTCCCCTAGCAGTTTAATTCTGGATAAATGACACAGAATCCCAGGGTCTGGGTTCAAAGGGACCTCCAAAGGTCATCTAGGCCAACTCCCTCTGCAGTCAGCAGGGACATTCTCAACTAGATCAGGTTGCCCAGAGCCCTCTCAAGCCTCATCTTGAATAGCTCCAGGGACGTGGTCACAACCACCTCCCTGGGCAACCTGTTCCAGTGTTCCACTACCCTCATGGTAAAGAGCTTATTCCTATCATCCAATCTAAATCTGCTCTTCTTTAATTTCAAACCATTTCTCCTCATCCTGTCACCTGTTCATAAACAGTCTCGTTCCAGCCTTCTTGTAGCCTCTTCGGGTACCGGAAGGCCACTGTTAAGTCTCCCAAGAGCATCTTCTCCAGGTTGAACAACCCCAGCTCCCCCAGTCTGTCCTCATAGTAGAGGTTCTCCAACCCCCTCATAGTTCAACCCCCTGATAGTTTTCAGGGTCCTCCTCTAGACCCATTCCAACAGGTCCATGGCCTTCCTATGTTGAGGGTTCCAGACCTGAATGCAGTACTCCAGGTGAGGTATGTGTCATCAAAAAAAAAAAAACAAAACAAAAAAAAATCCAATAAGAAACAAAAACAGAGCAAACAAATTACCCTTTATATGCAATTCCCAAATGCCAGAGACTTCTCCTTCATATCACCAATTCCATTTTTACAAGCTAACTCCTTGCCTATCCTAGAGCTAAATCCAAAGCTAAACGTTCATGCCTGAATGTTTGTATTTAATAATAACATTCAGGAAAAGACCCTTTTCCTTCTTTTTTTTTTTTTTTTTTTTTTTAATGAAAAACAGAAAGACTCCTCAGTAGGTGCCAGGAGATCTGTAATGTCTAAGATCAGTTTCCATGGATATCAAGAATTAACTGTATGTTCTCCTCCACCAGCCGAGCTTCTTGGCCCAGTGTGATTAATTCCTCCCTGCCAGCATACATCACAGACTGAAGCAAGCCTTGCATTTATTTTAAGAGGAACTGAGACAGAAAGGTTCATTTTGAAATTCTGCACCAGAGTTTTTAGAGCATGTCTGCTCCCACTCCTCCTGTTTATTGCAAAGCCTTTACTGTTGCCATATCTTCCATCTACCCTGTGTATTTTCACTGATGTCCGCAGCCACAGCTCGAGTTTATCATCCTCACCCATAATTCAAGTCAGCAATAGCAGTACTGCATAAAACTTAACCTCAGTACTTATCTACAGTGAATGCCAAGTGAGATGAAAAAGGTACATCCATAACTCTCTCCCAGAAGCCTCTAACCACTCTTTCATACCTCTGTTTCCAACTGTGTGACTTGGTGAGGAAAACTTACCCTGCTTAGCTTCAGACAATCACTAAAGTCATTCAGCCAGGAAGGAATGTTCTAATCCTACACCACTAGCAAAAGAGAGCAAACAGATTGAAAAGGCTTATATCAAAATTACCTTCCACAATGTGGTAGTTTGAGGGGTCCCAGGTTCCCTTAAGAAAAATAGAGACGAAGTCCCATCCCAGGGGACAGACCTGCTCGCCCCAGGATGTTGTAACATTGTTATTGTATTCTGCTTTCTGGGATCACAGTTTGTAAGGCAGTGCCTGGCTGATATTTCTGCTCTTCTCCTCCCTGCCTGTCCTCCCTTCACTTCTCTCTCTGGCAGGACACAGGTCCCTGCTTCTCTCACAGTGTGTGGCAGGGAGCTGGCTTCCAGCAGGGAAGCCTTAGTTGTGTCATTCGGCCTGCCGAGGCCTTGCAGGCCTGAGGAGGGGAGGGCAGCTCTGGCCTGCTCTCAGGCCTACCAAGGGTGGAGAGAGTGGAGGATTCTAGAAGGTTTTAGTGTGATAGACTTGCCCTAGTTTGTGGATGTATTTGTTCTACCTGATTGCCTTTTGGATATATGCACCTGTAAATAGAATCTACCTTTAAACTTCCAATCAGTGTGCAGTGTCTTCATTCTTACTTTCCAAAAGGAGTAAAAGTCATTTCTGTCCCCTAGGCCCGGGTAGCTCCTGGCCTCAAACTGGGACACACATCCATTCAAATCGTAGAACCATAATACTGTTTGGCTTGGAAAAGCCCTCTAAGATCAAGTCCAGCCATCAAATCAGCACCACCATGGGCATTAAACCATGTACTGAGGTCCCACATCAACACATTTCCTGAACACCTCCAGGGATGACGACTCCATCACCTCCTTGGGTAGCCTGTTGTAATGTTGGACCACTCTTGCAGAAAGGAAATTTTTCCTAATCTCCAAGTTAACTCTCCTCTGGCACAATTCCAGGCCGTGCAGTTGTCAGAATTACACCCATACGCTTTCTGGGTTTCATTTTATACAGATATTGACCAGGAAAGTTACTGACACAGGAACATTTTCACACTGTCTGCAATTTGCACCGTCTCAGTTTTGCTGCTGACTGAAAGGTAGTAGACTAAGACTGACATCTGTGGTGTGCAGATCATGGCATGTTGGGCAGTCCACAAAGGGAT
This sequence comes from Ramphastos sulfuratus, assembly GCA_013399055.1. NCBI lineage: Eukaryota > Metazoa > Chordata > Aves > Piciformes > Ramphastidae > Ramphastos > Ramphastos sulfuratus. The sequence continues at coordinate 121,746 of WBNM01026979.1, forward strand.
TGTTCTTCAGAGTCTCCAGAGCTGTAAAAATACGTTAACTTGTTCCTGGGACTGTGCAGACTGAAAATACTAACCGTGTTCATGCCACCTCAGAGGAAAACAGAGATTCTGAAACTAGATCATGAGACAAAATTCTCCTCTCCTAACCTGACAGGCCAGACCATGGATTTGTCAAGTAATTTAGAACCTTATGGGAAGCAATATTGCTTTATTGTCATTTATACAAGACAAAAAAGCCCTCAGAAGATAGACTAAAAAAGAGAGTCAAAAAATTGCTGATCTCTTCTGAGTTGAGCCTGCTATGCTCTATTCCTGTGCAGTAGGAAGCAGACTGTTCTCTTTTTAATTTCATTTTTAATGACATAAGAGTGCTTGAAGTACATTGTGAAACTGGGACAGTGACAGCTTTGCTGCCAATAAATTGATTAATTTGTCATTGACACAAATGGCCTGGGTAAGCTAAGGGTGGTTGTTCATTTCCTGCTGACAAGTAGGTTTTGAACCCAAAATTGTATTGAGTTTTACCTGCTTTTGGAACAATTCTGGCAGTAAATCCGATGCTGTATATTGTGTAAAACCAAGACTGAAAATGAAATAACATTATAAAGCAAGCTGGCTGTTTCTGAATGTTAGAGCATCCTCAACAGAGAGCAAGGATGACTACTTATATATTATATCTGAGGACAGAGAAGGTAGGACTAAAGACAGCTAAAATGACACTGCCCAAATGTAATACAAAGCAATTCTCTCTCTCTGGATAAGAAAATAATGAGAAATTGGGGAAAAAAAAAACCAAAACACTGCAAGATTGACAATAAGTAACATTCTTAATTCCTCCATGCCAGTAAGTGATAGAACTGCAAGTAGGATGCCCAAGCATCCTAATTTCCACACTAATGGCCAATGCTGTCAACCAGCAGAAGCATTCTGACCTACTAATGCTTCTAGTTACTGAGTAACACTGCAGCCCAACCCACAGCATGCAGTTACACCTTATTGTCACATTTAGAAAGCAAATCAGAAAACCATAGAGCTGCTGAGATTGCAAGAGATCTTTGAGATCCAGATGAGCAGAAGGCTGGAGCACCTCACCTACAGGGACAGGCTGAGAGAGTTGGGGGCTGTTAAGCCTGGAGAGAAGGCTCCAGTGAGACCTTCAAGCAGCCTTCCAGTGCTCAAAAGGGGATACAGGAGACCTAGGGAGGGACTTTTTACAAGGGCTTGTGGAGATAGGATGAGAGGGAAGGGATTGAGGAGGGCAGATTTAAACTGGAGATTAGGAAGAAATTTTTGACAGCAAGGGTGGTGAGACACTGGAACAGGTTGCCCAGGGAGGTCGTGGATGCCCCCTCTGTGGCAGGGCACACACAAGTCCCTGCCCCACCGGAGGTTTGAATGGAGTGTGAAACTGTTCTGCTTCCCCCCACCACCTCTGGTTCCGGGGCTTTGGAATGTGAAAGGAGTAGGTGTCAAGTACCTTACCCCACCCCTGCAGGCTTGAACAAGGGAGAGCAAATCGCCCCAGCATATATATACGGCAATGGAACACATTGTCTAGCAGCAGACAGGGGCAGACTTTGAGCAGACTGCCGCAGACTGCTGCGTGGGACTTTGAGAGGGCTTTAAGAGGGACTGTCAGCCACGGACTGCCAGTGTCGGACTTGGACTCGGACCTTGACTTAGACCTGGAGTCAGTCCTTGAGGGGCATCTGCAGGAATGGTAACAAGAAAGCACACAGTTCCCGCTCTCAACCGTCAGATCTNCCTAGGATTCTGCGAGTGTCTGCTTTCAACCAACCCAAACTTTACCTATTTAGTACAACCAAGTATCACACACAACAACCAACCCTATCACACATCCCACTCGTTTTTGCAGGTCTGGCAGAGAAACACCCTTGGAGCTCTCTGACAGCATGATGCAATTCAAGAAGATATCATCTAAATGTTTACAATGTGACGACTTCAGTGACGTTTCAATCATTTCTGTAAGCAATTCCAGGAGAATCAAACTTGGGGGAAAATGGAAATTATAACAGCACTTCATGTCCATGCTTGCAGAAACACCAAATTTAATGTGTGGCTTGAATCATTTTCAGCCTGACTAAAAGCTTTAAAGAGAAAGAAGCTCTTTAGGATTTTTAATGAAAGCAATTTTTTTGCAGATGAAGACCACCCCATAAAGCAATAAATATACTTTGTGAATAGACAAACCATCACAAACCAGATTGCTTCAGCATGAGCAGCTCTAGCAGGACTGAAATATTTCGGCCCAGCTTGTGTGCAATATTCATACTGGTACAGAAAAACATTGGTCCTGTGTTCGACTGCTATCACCATGTCTGATGTACACTTTCCAACCACACACCAAGGGCTGCTTGCTAGGCTAGGATGATATAAAATATCCTTCCATTCCTTGTCCAATATAAGCACCTCCCTAGCTCACGAGAAGCTGTAGGAAAGCAATAGAAAAGTTTCAACCAGCCCACTTCAGAGGAGCTAATTCTGAGCTGATTTATCCCCCTTTAATTCAGAATCTCATTACATCTACATAATACTCTGTCTTCCTGACAAGCAGGCTAGGTGCCTTTGCAGGCCTAGACTGCTCAGCAGTCACTGCAGTCCTGCACAAAGATGTTACCCTGGCTCTGCTGACTCATTCCAGAACTTGATTTATTGCAGCCACTAGCAAGAGAAGACAGAGTGTGTCTGGGAGAGAGGGAATTTGGCTGGGGAGCTGTCAGCTGGGGAATGCCTTTATGTTGTGCATTGAGAAATGTGTGGGGTTCAACAAGGAAAGTGTGCCCAGCAGGTCTAGGGAGGTTCTCCTGCCACTCTATTCTGCTCTGCTGAAGCCACACCTGCAATTCTGTGTCCAGTTTTGGGGTTCCCAGTTCAAGAAAGACAGGAATCTGCTGGAGAGAGTTCAATGGAAGCTATGAGAATGACTGAGGACTGGAACATCTCTACTGTGAAGAAAGACTGAGAGTCCTGGTGCTGTTCAGTCTGGAAAGGAGAAGGCTGAAAAGGGAACTGATCAATGCCTATAAATATCTGAGGGGTAAGTGTCAGATTGAAGGTGCCAGGCTCCTTTTGGTGGTGCCTATTGATAGGGCAAAGGAACATGTACAACCTGGAACACAGGAGGTTCCACCTCACCATAAGGAGACACCTCTTTACTGTGAGCGCGCTGGAGCCCTGCAGCAGGCTGCCCAGGAAGGTTACGGAGACTCCTCCTCTGAAGACTTTCAAACTCCACCTGAATGCATTCCTGTGTGACCTGCCTTAGGAGATCCTGCTTTGGCTGGAGTGTTGGACTGGATGATCTCTGGAGGTCCCTTCCAACCCCTAACAGTCTGTGATTTGGGTTTATCTCATTATTAACTAAAACTGCATCACCATCCTCTACTTCCTCAGAGCCTTTACTACTTTTCCTTCTCTGAAGACTATCAAAACCCACCTGTACACATTTTGTGCAACCTGCCCAGGTGTCCCTGCTTTAGAAGGGGAGTTGTACCTTGATTTCCAGAGGCCCCTTCCAATCTCTACCATTCTGTGCTTCAGTAGAAACAGCAGTGGCAGCGTTATATTCCAGTCTCAGGCAGGAAGACAGTGTAAAGATTCAGAAGAACTGCTGAACTCTGACAGTACACCTTCCAAACCAGTGCACTGTTGGCACTCACAGATTAATTATTGTTTATGTTTGCCTCTGATCTGCATATGTATTTTAAACGCTGCACCAAAAGTGTGCTCTTACAATTAAGAGTAATCTCCAATTACTTGCAGCCAGTGTGTAGTCTCGTCTGCCAATTAATTACAGAGTTCATGAAGAGTGTTTACAAATTAGGCAATTGAAAGGCTAAATACAGCAGAGGAGTCATCCTGATGAGGCAGGGAAGAAAAATGCCCTGTGATAATTTATGAGACTGTTCTTGTGCCTGCCACCAAAGACCAAAGGGAATGTAGTAAAAACCCAGCTGGCACATTTCCAGGGTGCCAACGCAATGTTTTATGCATCACAGGTCTCCACAGCTCCTAAGATTTATGGTGCATTCTGAAATTTAAGGCTCTTAATGGCCACAACAGAGCAGTCCTTGTTTTACAAGTTGCAAATGTTCTTTTAAGAGCCCTTTCCTTACCTGTGCTTTGACTTCCTAAGGGCTATAATTGACATGGACAGGAGCTGTGCTCCCCCATTGTTCATGGCTGGTAGCAAGCAAGATGAACCCTCAGTGATTTAAAACCCCAGGATCCAGGGGGACTGATTGTAGGGATGGACCTGGGTCGTTAACTGCAGTAACAACTGATACATTTTATAGTTGTTCTGATCAGCTTTTCATGGATGTGCTGCTAAGGCATATGGTTTAGCACCAGACTTGGCAGTGTCAGGTGATGGTTGGACTCAGTGATCTTACAGACGCTTCCCAACCACAGTGATTGGATGGAAGGCAGCTCCATGGGGAGGGCCTTGGAGTCAAAATGGACAGCAAGTTCTCCCCAGGATGGCAATGTGCCCTGGAGGCCAAGACAGCCAAGGCATCCTGGGGTGCATCAAGAATACTGTGTCCAGCAGGTCTAGAGAGGTTCTCCTCCCCCTCTACTCTGCCCTGCTAAGACCACACCTCCAATACTGTGTCCAGTTCTGGGCTCTCATTCAAGAGAGACAGAGACCTGCAAGAGAAAGTCCAGCAGAGACCTACAAGAACAACTTGGGGACTGGAGCATCTCTGCTGTGAAGAGAGACTGATAGACCTGGGGCTGTTTAGTCTGGAGAAGAGAAGGCTGAGAGGGGATCTGATCAATGTCTATGACTATCTGAGGGGTGGGTGTCAAGACGAAGGTGCCAGGCTCCTTTTGGTGGTGCCCTGTGATAGGGCAAGGATCATGTACAACCTGGAACACAGGAGGTTCCACCTCACCATGAGGAGACACTTATTTACTGTGAGGGTGCTGGAGCCCTGCAGCAGGCTGCCCGAGAAGGTTATGGAGACTCCTCCCCTGGAGACTTTCATTATGGAGACTCCTCCCCTGGAGACTTTCAAACTCCATCTGGATACACTCCCATATGACCACAGGTGACTCTGCTTTGGCAGGGGGTTGGACTCCATCTCCAGAGGTTTCTTCCAACACCTACCATTGTATGATTCTGTGTTGCTTCTTTAAGCTGCTCCTAATAGCCTGACCAGGACTAGTCTCCTAATTTCTAACTTTAAATATATTCACAGCAGTTTTTATATCCACTTACTTTTTTTGCAAACATTTGATCCTGAGCCATCCAGGCAGGATTTATTTCAGAAGAGACAGAATTTTTTTTTGTGGAATTCAGTGTCACAAGATGCTGGGAGCATAAAGGGATAAAGCAAAAAGTGTAGAGTTACATAAGAAATATATCAGCTCAAAAAATAATCAGAATAATTAATTGCAGTCTGTCAAGGGCAATTAAAAAATGCACACACATCTTCCTAAAGTTCAGAAGAATGGAAAGTAGGAAAAAAACAGAACTCTGCACTGGCAGTTCCTATATCATTGCCATAAGCCCCCAATAGTAGCTACCAGCAAAGAACAATCAGAGAGGTAAAGACTACTCCTGCACTGTCTCTGAACAGTATTTGTCATGCAAATAGAAATCAATCAAAACTCCTCATGTTACTCAGAGATTCTTTTCCACTTGTTTTTCTTTTTCACTTTACCTAAACTTTATAAAAGAAACACCCTTCACTCAAAGTACTGAAATGTGCTGAAAGTCTCCAGTGCACTCCTTCAGTTCTGGGACACCAGCAGTAGTAGTACAAGGACCTGTTGGAGTGAGACCAGAGGAA
>WBNM01026981.1:2197-23132 GCA_013399055.1 Ramphastos sulfuratus
GTCCTGTCATTGCAAGACCTTGTAAATAGTCCCTCCCCAGCCTTCCTGTAGGCCCCCTTCAGATACTGGAAGGCTACTCTAAGGTCTCCTGGAAGCCTTCTATTCTCCAGGCTGAAGAGCCTCAACTCTTGTAGCCTGTCCTCATAGCAGAGCTGCTGCAGACCTCTGATCATCTTCGTGGCCCTCCTCGGGACCCGCTGCAACACTTCCATGTCCTTCCTGTGCTGGGGGCTCCAGAACTACACACAGTACTCCATATAGAGTCTGTTGAGAGCAGAGTAAAGGGGCAGAATCCCCTCCCTTGCCCTGCTGGCCACACTGCTCTTGATGCAGCCCAGCACTCGGTTGCTGTCTGGGCTGCATGTGCACACTGCAGGCTCATGTTGAGCTTTTCCTCAACCCAGACCCCCAGGTTCTTTTCCTCAGGGCTGCTCTCCAGCCATTCACCACCCAAAAAAGACATTGACAAAACTTTTATGACTGCTTACCAGAGGATGAACATCTTTGCTTCAGAAACTACTTCAAATATACATTGAAAGTAGAAAAATCCATAAGACAGAATGTCGCTGACTCAGCATTTCCAACATCAATCTGTTAAAAATACAGCTAACTCTCAAGGATTCTGGTAAAATGCTTGTTACAGTCAATAGGACTTTTGACTCATTAAGACCATTTTGAAAGTAAATAAAAGAGAATAGTGTTTGCACTAGTTAAATTTTTATTCCATGTAACTTCTTGAATATGAAGGATTGTTTCTCAACTTTTTATTGGGAGTAACTGGAACTAAGAATAACTCCACCAAGACCAAACCCAAATCCTAATATAGAACAGATGAAAACAAAGGAAGCTGAAAAATTGACCACAATTTATAGAATAAGAGGGGGGGAATAGAGAGAAGAAAAAAAAAAGGTAAAGCAGAAATGCAAAAAAATTATAGTAAGGTTAGATAAGATAAATTCCAAAGCATTTTTTTTAATACCTCAAATAAATTACAACATATAGCTATAATGAAAATGTAAAAGGAGGCTAACATTAAGAAGCAGACAAGAGAAAACTATTTTTAGATGAGTTTTGAAACAGATGGAGAATCATGTGGCTAAAACTCGTTTAAATATATGGCACTTTAAAAATTCAGGAGAATGTTGGTGGTGTTAGGCTGAAAATAGATATCTATATATCAAGACAAATTCAAAAAATATGAAGAGAGGAGTGTAACTTAGATAGTGACCTGAGGGAGAGAGACAGGAGAGAGGAGAGGAAGAGGGAGGGAGGGAGAGAGATGCTCCTTATAGCTACTTACAGTTATGTTGGTTCAGCTTACTTGCCAAGAAGCTGAAAAAGTACAGGGTAAAAGCTAAAATTATCCTCTATTCTACATCCATTTAGAAATTCTATTTTTTCCAATCTCTTAAAAGAGTAATTTATGCTAATTACTCTTCCTGAGATATTTTAAAGCACTTGTTAAAAGGTGTACACTATTGCCAATACTCTTCAGGGCAAGAACAAGCAGAGTGAAAATTTTTATAGTAACAGCCATCAAGAATTTAATCTATATTTTTAATGTAATCTTTTTGTACATATTTTAACTAAAACTCAGCACCTCAAGTTATTTTTCTTGCACTCACAGAATTGTATCTATCTGCTAAGCAGTGTGAAGCCTAGATCAAATGTTGTTAAATTGTTCATACAATTGTTCATACATGTTCTGCTATTATTACTCTGATCATTCAGTATTATTACTACTGCATGTAAGTTCCATTTAGTATTGGAGCCATACTTGAGTATTTGTATTTCTGAATTGACCATGGGTGGCTACCAGATGCCCACCCAGCTGCACAACAGGTGTTGTGGTAGGCCTAAACAGGCCAAATTAGGCTTGTACATGTCCTGGCTTGCCCAGGCATGTTTTTTATGCTCTCCCTCCTTCTGTTTTGGGGAGGGCAACCGTGGGAAAAGGGACAAAGGACCTGACGCCACTAAGTCTGGGGTCTGGGGTCAGCCCAGCAACTGCAGTAAACAAGGTGCACACGGTTGCCTTATGCAAGGCTGTGATCTGCCCAAAAAAGGATAAAGCAAGCCTATGGCTTCACCCAATATGGCCAAATCTTGGCTAACTGCCATTTGATTGGCTATCTCGTGTCCAAAGGGCCCATTGATCTTTGGGCTGTATTGGATAAATAAGAGGAGCAGGGAACACAGGGTGCGTGCCTTTCGCCATTACAAGGTGTGCCTGCTTCCATCCTGCCTGCTGCCTCCACTCATTTGGCCTGCACAGCCAGCGTGACACCGTGCCCAGACTGCACACCGAGACAAGACATCCTGCCTGCATATGAGAGCCTGCCAAAGGGAGCCAGGACCAGGTCAGAGATCGTCTCTCTCCTTTCTCCAGCTCCCAGTAGCCTGGAGAAACTCTAAGCCTGAAGACTGCTACTGACAGGAACCCTGCCACGAGCCTTGGGTACTGTCAGACAATACCTCTTACGAGTAAATACCAAAGCCTCTTGTAATCATTAATTGCCTTCTGCCATAAGCAGAAAGTTGCTCCTTGTGTCCCTCTAGTGAGCAAGCGGCGTAACTGGCCGCTAGCAGTATACTGACCGCAAAACCTTCTCTGCCAGTTTAATTCGAGTTCGGTTAATGTATATATTTAATAGTTATTTCCAGATCCTGTTATAACCTGTATATAGTTTCCATAAGGTTGCAAAGAGCCTGTTATTATTATTATTAAATTGTGGTCGGGGTGGTGCGAGTTCCGAATATTTAATATTAATAAACTCTATATTAATATTTTTAAAATATCATCTCACAGTAGTTAAATTACCCCTTCCACGACAACAGGACAGAAGGAAAAAATATCCTAGAAAAACTTATGTGCTGAAATAAGACAGAGGTGTCAGGCAGGTAATTACCATTATAGCAAACTCAGGCTTGACATCTGGAAAATTAATTTAATTTTTTGTCAATTAAAAATAATGTTGGATGGTAAGAATCAAAGACAAAAATATCTTTCCCTCACCCTCACTTTCTATTCAGGCTCAACTTCACTCCTTCATTCCTGGCTCCTCTAGTTCTCTATCCACAAGTGATGCAGAGGGGATGATGAAAGGAGATTGTGATCACTTAGACACAAAAATCACAGAATGATAGGGGTTGGAGTGGGCCTCTGGAGGTCATCTCGTCCAAGCCCCCTGCAAGAGTAGGTTCATCTAGAGCTAGAGCAGGTTGCATGGAACACTTCATACATGCCTTTCCTTATTCCTCATACTATTCCTCTGCTCTGTGATAGGGTCCCTGCCATGGAATACAATCCTTCAGGGAAAGGCTTCTCCAATGTGGCCCCTCCATGGGCTGCAGTGTGGATATTTGCCCCAACGTGAACTTCTTCATTGGCTGTAGTTACTACCTGCTTCACAGAGATCTTCATAGGCTGCTGTTCTGGTTTGAGGCTAATTGGAATATTTTAATGAGAGAAATCAGGTCATTGATTGTGAAAAGAAAATAATGATGAAATATATATCATTCATTGGTTTGCTGAGAGGGATAAAAAGCCAAAATGACAGCAATTCATCCCACTCTGGTCTGTGATGCTGGATCTAGGCACTTCCTTCCTCATTCTGCTCTGTTTTCTACTAATCCTGGACAACAAAAAACACCACCAGCTTTGCTGGTTGTTTTGTTTGTCAGTATGGGAAAGAAGAGGGAGAAAGAGGGAGTAGTTTTGAGCCTCTTCTGGACAGTTTCCTTTGTCCAGGAGGGAGTTTGCATTTCTAATTATTTCTAATTTGTATCCAATTTTAAATACTTGTAAATATATTGTGTATATATGCTTGTGAATTTTGCTTTGCTGTAAATATAGCTTCATCTTACTTCCAAGCCATCTGAGCTAGTCTGGTAAATCTCAATAGTGCAGGGGGTAAAGTTCCTAACCCACCACAGCTACAGGAAGATCCTGTGTCACTAGAATAAAACAAGAAGAGCATACATATTTTAAGCAATGTATTGACATATATGTGTATCCTTTCAGAGACTGTGTCAGCCAAAGTATACATTTCTGAACAGTAATTTAGGAAGTCAATCACCTCTGAAGAAAGAAATCATGCACAGCATCTAAATTTTTCATCTGAAATGAATGGTCAAATTTTGATTCTCGCTTTGATTGTGAACATGTTAAACAATCAAAAGTTTTGGGATGTTTCTAATTAACTAATGTGCAACAGTTCATGTCTGAGATATGGAAAATGAAAATTTATATAAATTGTATATATATATACACAATATATATACTTATATATATTGTATATATCAAGGCCAGGTTGGATGAGGCCTTGAGTGACCTGTACTAGTGGGAGGTGTCCCTATCTATTGCAGGGGGTTGGAACTAGATGATCCTTGAGGTCCCTTCCAACCTTCCCATTCTATGATTCTATGATTCTGTATTTTTATACATATATAAATGCACAGAGATATTCTACATATTTAATTTCTGAGTATTTTTTGGTGTTTACGACCCAAAATTACTCTTTATGTTTCTTGTTACTTTTGAAAATGACTACCTGTGTACAGTAAATCACAGAATTGTCTAAGATATATTACCCAGAACAAGACATTAAAAAAAAATATTGAATTGGATCAATATGTTTATTTGCCCTAAGGAAAATAGTTTGGGAGACACTGTAGTTCATAGTACATTGAGAATATTTAGCATTCATATATCTGTTCTCTCTCTTGAATGCAACTTGCACATGTACTCACCAAAGAAGGACATGAAATGCCAATATTCATTTGGCAATTTTCCTTTGAGCTTCCTCCATAAATCATTCATTTCCAATATTACTTAGTTTGAGGTTGTGGGCACAGACCTAATGTGAATGTTGTACAAAAGCCAGCTAAGCCAAAAAGAACAATGTCAGTTACATGCCAATGTTTTCATTTTCTGATCAAATGCATTACAGTTCCAAAAAGCCAGAGACATTTAATAAACTTGCCTGGCAAGTAGGATCAGTTTGCATGTTTAGAGGTTATAGAAGGAAGAAATTAATGAAGATTTGTGCATCAATTAGTTCATGGAATGAAAATGGAAAGCAAACACAAAACATTATGTTAATGAAAGTTCAGGTTACACGTTACAACTGCATTTTATGTTATATATTTTTGGGCATACAATTAAAGTATATTGCAATGAGTAAATTTTCCAAGCAAGAATAAAGCAGACAAACCTAGGTGAAATGAGGCTAAGGTCATCTACTTTCCATATTTTTAAAGGTTTTCTGTAAATTCCATAAATTTTACAAGCGCACTATTAAACATTCTACAAAACATATTCTGAAGTTCATTCTTTACATTTTACATAACAGAATAAAAGAACAAAGCATTTTCTAATCAAAATTGCTAGCAGGATCTGTACCAACACAACTTGCATGTTCCTTCTTGAGACATTGTGGCCGTTTGAGTTAGATTCCTACCTCAGAGAAACTTGGAGGTGGAAGCTCTAAGGTAAACATTCTGGGGATAGGCCATAGAATGGCAATAATGGATAAGTTAATATACTCTCATTGGAGCACCAACAGCTTTATGTCTGGAAGCACAGCTTGTACTTTCCCCTTGCTGCTTCCACCGCTTCGCCTGTGCCTGCTGCTATCTTCCCCTGCCGCTGTTTTGGCTGCTGCTGCTGCTGCTTTCGCCGCCGCTTGACCCCTTCCCCATCTTCCTTCAGGTTGTTAGTTGTATTTTTCCCCCCACACTGTTATATTTAGTTTAAGAAATATAATTTTTTTTTCCTGACTTCACAAAAAAAAGAATATGTGTTGTGGTAGGTTTATTCTACCAGGGGAGGGATCCACCCTAACCTGGTACAGACATGAACTTTAAACACCTGAAAAGATCCAGCCTCCTCAATCGAACTGGATACATCAGAGATAATTTTTAAGGTCTTAGAAAAGCTCTCAAAATTCTAAATAAAAAGAAATAAATCTTGAGTGGGAGAAGGAAAACAGCGTGAGATTCAAGTGATGATCAAGGCTTTTGAAGAAGTTTGTGCTGGTAGTAACTTTAATAAAATAATAATATTCATTTAGGAAAATGTGATGTTTTTAAATACATAAACAGGAATTGTGAAAAAGGATAAATGTGTAATCAAGGGTCTGCATTGGATTATTATGCTTCTGGAGAGGCAGCGCCACCAGGACCAGCTCCGTCACCAAAAACAGCTCCGCCAATTAAAGGTTTTGCTTTCCAGGTCAAGGGCACTTGCCAAAGTGGAGGCACCTGGGGAGAGGGGAGGAAGGGTACCAGGGTCAGCTCCCTCATGCACTTGCGTTCAGCTGGGGGCATTGCTCTGCTTACTGCCGAGATACAAATGTGGGCAGCCAGCAGCAAGCCGCCATTCCGGAGAGGCAGGAAGCTGTTTCACTGCATCCCAGTGAGCAATTGTGCTGGTTTAAGGCTAATTGGAATATTTTAATAGAGAAAATTATATCATAGGCTGTGAAAAGGAAACAATGGTGATGTCTTCTTCACTCATAGGCTTGCTCTGATGTTTAAGAACTCAAAACAAAAGATAAGCCACTTGGGCTTGTCGGTGTCTGTCAGGCACAGTGTCTGGGGCTGTCTAGCAGCTTCTGAACTTCTCCTCTCTGCTGATTAATTTCATTAACCACTTTCCTTCTAATCCCCTCCAGCTGATCCTCAAAATTCTCCTTATGCGTAAGGCAAACCTTGGGGTAAGGTATAGGGGTGGGGAGAAGGTGGAAGGGTGGTTGGGAGCCCCTCCTGGGGTCTCTGATTTCTGGGAGGGTGTCCTGGTAGGCATAAATCCTGCCAGGCTGGTTTAAACCCTCACTCAGTCCTCCCTCTGTTCAGGGTCNTATTAATATCTCATCACAGAGGGGTGTTGTGTTTCTGTATTACCTTTACCTTGTATATTTCTGTAAATATTCCTGTATATAGTGTATATATCTGCTTGTACATTGTGCTGAGCTCTAAATATAGCTTCATCTAAACTTCCAGCCAGCTGAGTTTCTAGTCTGGGTCATTTTACAAAGTGTGGGGTGTGGGTAACTCCCAAACCTACATCAGCAATGCACACGTTGAGAGGAATATAAAAATTACCGAAGGGCAAACAGTGATTGAGTATACCCCAAGGGGCGCTGCAGCTGTTTGCAGCTTATTGGGCAGGGCCCTGAGCCTCTGCCAGTGCACTACAGAAGTTCACACCTCTAGGGAGACCAGCCCACAGGGGGAGGGGAGGAACAGTTCTGTGTAGGAGTGAGGGAGCAGAGTAAATGGGAAGCAGCAGTGGTTGATTTCTTCCTGAGCAGAGGGAAGATCGTGGTCACAACACGGCCAAGAGGGCGGAAGAGTGTGGGAACTCAGATTGTGCTCCCGTACAAACATGCTGCTATGCAGGTTTCTGGCTGCAGCAAGTGCCTGAGTCTGGTGCTTGATCTACAAGGAATCAAAGACACAGCTCGTGTACAGTCTGATCAAATAAACGACCTGCTCAGGCAGGAGGTTGAACTGAGAGAGGAAGAAGAGAAATTGAGAACAATCAGGGAGTGTGAAAGCGAGGTAGATTGGTGGAACTACATTCTGGGGCCAAGGCAGCAGGAAGATGCTCTACAAGCATAGGAGTATCCCCTCTCCTCCTGTCACCAGACAAAAGGGGAATGGAAAAAGGTCCCTCCTCGGAGAGCTAAGCAAGAACCTCCTCAGCCCCACTCACCTACTCAGTTGACATTGTACAATAGTTATGGGGCTTTGGGATTTGATAGCCAGGAGGATGAAGATGGAGAAAAAAACAAGCACAGTGCTGTGCAAGGGGATGAGGATGATGGCTCTTCCAGCTTAGAGCTGTCACCAAAGTGACTGCTGAAGGAACTAGATGATACTGTTGGTGAGCCTTTCTCCATCATTTTTGAAAGGTCATGGAGAACAGGAGAGGTGCCTGACCACTGCAAGAATGCCAATGTCACTCCAGTTTTCAAAAAAGGCAAGAAGGAAGACCCAGGCAACTACAGACCAGTCAGCCTCACCTCCATCCCTGGAAAGGTGATGGAGCAGCTCATTCTGGAGGCCATCTCTAACCACATGGAAGAAAAGAGAATTATCAAGAGTAGCCAACATGGATTTACCAAGGGGAGATCTTTCTTGACTGACCTGATAGCCTTCTATGATACCATAACCAAATGGGTAGATGAAAGAAGAGCTGTGGATGTCATACACCTTGACTTCAGCAAGGCTTTTCATACTGTCTCCCATAACATCCTCATAGAAAAGCTCAGGAGATGTGGCATAGTCTGTTGGTCTGTGAGGTGGATCAAAAACTGGTTGGACAACAGAGTTCAGAGAGTAGTTATCATTGGCAGAGTCAGCTTGGAGGCCTGTAGCCAGTGGTTTTCCACAGGGATCAGTACTCCATCCAGTTTTGTTCAATATCTTTATCAATGACCTAGATGAGGGCATTGAGTGTACCCCCAGCAAGTTCACTGATGATGCAAAACTGAGGGAGGTCTCTGACAGCCTGTCAAGCAGTGCAGCCATCTAACATGACCTGGACAGGCTAGAGTGCTGGACAAATGAATTTCAATAAGGGTAAGTGCAGGGTCCTGCATCTGGGGAGGAATAGCAGCAGGCACCAGTACAGGTTGAGGGCTGCTGTGCTGGTTTGAGGCTAATTGGAATACTTTACTGAGAGAAATTAAATACTTAGCTGCAAGAAGAAAAAATAACAGTGACCTATATCACTCATTCTTCTACTGAGAGAAGCAAGTAGTCAAAATATACAATAAGGCACTCATTTCTCACACACTTCTCAGTTGTTCTTTGTCTGTCTGTGGTTGGTTGCATCTGCCTTAGCTCCTTTGTGTGAGATCTTTATAACCCTTTTTTTCCTCTAACCTCCTTGTCATCTTTCTGATATCTCACCTCAGGTCTCTGCAGATTTATCACATGAGCTATATGGGGGTTAACCTGGTTATTTCTGAGGGGAGGGAAACAAGGGAGAGAGAGGGGAGGGGGGGAGGATTGGTTGGGAGCCTCCTGGGCAGTCTGACTGTTTCAGGAGGGATTTTTGTGTTTCTGCATTACTTGTAACTTGTATATAACTGTAAATGTTTGCATATTGTACATATATATGCTGGTAAATTGTGCTAAGCTGGAAATATAGCTTCCTTAACTTCCAGCCTACTGAGTCTAGTCTGGTCAATTCATGTGTGTGGGACTGGTAATTGCCAAACCATCACAGCTGCCCTGCTGGAAAGCAGTTCCATGGAGAAACACCTTGGAGTCCTGGTAGACAGCAAGTTCTGCATGGGACAGCAATGTGCATTTGTGGCCAAGAAAGTCAATGGCATCCTGGGGTGCATCAAGAAAAGTGTGTCCAGCAGGTCTAAGTATGTTCTTCTGCCCCTCTATTCTGCCCTAGTGAGAGCACAGCTGCAATACTGTGTCAAATTTGGGTTCCTGAGTTCAAGAGAGATAGAGACCTGCTGGAAAGAGTCCAGCAGAGACCCACAAGGAAGACTGGGGGACTTGAACATCTCCCCGATGAAGAGGGACTGAGAAACTTGAGGCTGTTTAGCCTGGATAAAAGAAGACCAAGAGACCTCATTAATGTGTATAAATATCTGAGGGGTGGATGTGGCCAATCTCTTTTTGGTGGTCAGCAGCAATAAGACAAGGAGCAACAGCTACAAATTGGAACATAGAAGGTTTCACCTCAACATGAAGAGAAAATTCTTTAGAGTGAGGGTGATCACAGTATCACAGTATCACAGCATAAGCAAGATCATCAAAGATCATCAAGTCCAACACATTACCACAGACCTCAAGACTAGACCNGGAGGTCGTTGGACTCCGTGATCTCTGTAAGTTCCTTCCAACCTCTAAGGCTCTGTGATATATATATTTTTTTTTAATTTTAAAAATCTTTTTACCTTAAATTACAAAACACATCTTTTCAAATAAATGCAGGGAAATATAGAATTCTTCATTCTAGAATAAAACAAGAATTACCTCTCATTTTTAAAAAGAGAAGACACAACCTATCTCTTTCTAACAGACATAAAATAATTTATTCTGCTCCCTAAAATTTTTAATTTTGCATGAAAAAACAAAACTCATTGTCATTATTCAATGACAAAATATTAGCATTACAAAACCTCTCAGTGTGGCCAAAGACAATTTGTAATCTGATCAAAATAAGTTTTTATTTTTCTACTGTGATTTCTTTTGCACATTTAATAGATCCTCTTATCCTCCTTTGGATAGATCCCCACCCGCCTCCCTCCCAGTAGGGATGGATGCAATTTTATTAGCATTTTTAAGGCTATAAGAAGTACAACACATAGGAAGAAGCCTCTCTGGAAGTTGTTTGGGCTAGTTACATCAAAATATGATGTACCTTCCCTTGCAAATTAGATAATAAATCATGTATAACATGTATGGTGATACAACTAATTAACTTTGAAATATAGAATGTATTATGAAGGGGAAAAATATATTCACTTTTATCATTTAAAAGCTTTTAATATATTTATAATATTTTGTAAGAAGTGAAGTGAAATTGTATGTCCTCATAAGGCATTAATTGAAAACTTCAAGCACATTCATTTTTAATAAAGACAGAACTGTGTTCATAGAGAAAAACTAAACAAAACAAAACCCCAAGCTAATGGATTGATTAAATTGTCTAGAATAAAGATACATGATAAATAATTTCAAATTGCTAGCAGTTTGTGATGATTTGGGAGTTACCCACCCCCCACACACACACTTTGTAAAAGCACCCAGACTAGAACTCAGCCAGCTGGAAGTTAAGGACTGAAGNATTATAGTTATTCCTATATACCTGATGGTTACATCACATGTTTTTGATAATATGAATTAAAAATATACATAACATATATATGAAGTAAAATTGTCTCTGCATGGGAATATTTTGCAGTTAGACTTTTCTCCAAATCCATTGCAGAGAATATATCTTAAAATGTTACAAAGAGTGACTGATGATATAGTCAAATAAATTCTTAAAAAAAAAAATAAAATAAAATGGAGGGGGACTTGTCTGCTTGTGTCAAAATTATGAGTTGCTTAATTGTCTTTAATAAATTAAGTAGTATACACAGAAAACACTGTCTCATACAAACAGCATGTGATCAATAATGCAAAAGTATGACTCTGAGTTAAGGTCAGACCAAACCAGAAGCTCATTAAATGTATGTAGTTTATACTGAAAAGTCCTAGGGAAAATAAACTTCAGCAATAAATAAATACTGACAGCCTTGCATTTATGAAGCTTGTGGAGAGACAGGGATGCAGAGAGAAACACTTGTATTGAATATAAACATCTTTTAAAAAATCCAGAGAAAATTGGTTCCCAATGTTATTTACAAGACTGTGCAACATTTTTGGACAATTAAAAGGGACCATTTTACAAACACTACAGGCAAAAGGGGGGAAGAAATGTGGCACTTCAGATGCATACTTATTTTGTTCTATAAACCATAAAAACACATCTTTCATTTTAGAAACAAGCATAACTGCTTCACTAAGAGAGCAAATATGTTTCAAAAGCTGTAATCAGCATTAACTGCTTAAGAACAATAATGTATTCTTAAATGGGAAATCATAAGAAGTGAAGGGATTATTATTTGATAATTTTCAGCTATCAAAAGCCATTGCAGTATGGTATTTTCTATCTTGAATTCTCTTGGTTTCACAGTTTGGAGGATCTTTTTTTCCATCAAAGTGTGTGTTGTTGATTTCTGTATATGAATGGCATAAGGTCAGTAATGCATGCAGCAGAAGACATAACATGTCCCAGTAAAAATCAGAGGTTTTGCCTTAATTTAAATTCAATCTATTCAAACAGAAACTCTGATTAAATCCTGGTAGGAATCAAAGTGATGGTATATAATAGTGTATTTAAACCTACTTGATTAGAGAGTTTGGGAAACAAAGCCACACAAAATTAAAATGGAGAGAGCACAACAACAACAAAAAAAGAAAAGGTTAAATTATTACTAGCAAAACTTGTACAAATGTCTTGTTTTGACATTCTTTTGTTTTCTAGTTGACATAAGAGGTCCTTTAAGATGTTCTCCCCAGGGGAAAGCTCAGATGAACAGTTCCTGGCAAGAATGAAGTAGAAGGAATAAATAGCTCTAGAATATATTGCTGTTTTTCTGAGGCCTGTTGTCAGTTTCAGTGCTCCCAGGAGGCTCCTGAAGAAAACAGATTCTGATTATAATTTTAACTTTGCTCCAGATGAACTGGTAAATATATCTCCATAGTATGGATATAAAACTGTTGAAATGAAAAGTGCTATTAAAAAGATGTAGATTTAAGGCTGAGAAAAGAAGCCTGTTGTATGAAAATATCCCATTCGATTAAAATGAAGCAAGCTGAAGGAAAATTGTGTAGCAAAATAGTAGCAGGAAGGGTTGAAGTTTGTATTTCAAATGAAGAAGTGCTATGAGGGAGTGTTTTCAGCAAGCAGCTGTTCATTATCTTCTATACTAAGCCCTTACATGGTAGTATTCCTTTCCATGTGCAGTCTGTGATACTTGCTGATGTGAACCACAGCTTGTTCTACATGACATAGAACTACCTAGTCCCTCACAGAGTACATCTATGCCAAAAGTATTCTTTATGGTGCTGAGTTCTGTCTCTGTATTTGCTATTCACTGAATTGGTTGTGGGAATTAATGAGACAGGAATTATAAAATATGTAGTTAGCTTTATTTCCAGAAAGCCCCAACCACAAACTTTATACAAATTAGAATCATAGAATCATAGAATGGTAAGGTTGGAAGGGACCTCAAGGATCATCTAGTTCCAACCCCCTGACATAGGCAGGGACACCTCCCACTAGTACAGGTTACTCAAGGCCTCCTCCAACCTGGCCTTGAACCCCTCCAGAGAGGGCGCAGCCACAACATCCCTGGGCAACCTGTACCAGTGCTTCACCACCCTCACTGGAAAGAACTTCTTCCTAACATCCAGTTTAAATCTCACCTCTGCCAGTTTAAACCATTGCCCCTCGTCCTGTCATTACAAGACCTTGTCAATAGTCCCTCCCCAGCCTTCCTGTAGGTCCCTTTCAGATACTGGAAGGCTACTATAAGATCTCCTGGAAGCCTTCTCTTCTCCAGGCTGAAGAACCCCAACTCTCATAGCCTGTCCTCATAGGAGAGCTGCTGCAGCCCTCTGATCATCTTTGTGGCCCTCCTCTGGACCTGCTCCAACAGTTCCCTGTCCCTCTTTAGAGTTCAAAATTCATTTGGGAAGATCTTCATAAGGATGCTCATATGGAATTTAGTAATTCAGGAAAATCAGAAAGTTGGAAAAGATTTGCCGCTAAACAGCTTTGCCACACTTACAAATAAAGGCAGCCTGGAGCCCTAGGGAATGTTTGTGCTACTCATGGAGGTGAAGTAGGAATTTGGAGCTGGTCCCTTGGCTCCTTTGTGGCAGTGCCTTTTGCAGCAGTGTCTGGAACTGCAAATTGTAATCCAGTGGTGGATCAACGCGGTACAGGATCCAATGTGAGTAAACCCACCAGAGTCCAAACTGACTGCAGACGCGGCTGCCACAGGCAAAGATCGTGGGGCAGCACAGGGCCAAGCTGAGCTGCTCAGCAGTGTGCCCACAAACAGCTTTGGTATACAGCAGAGGCAGGTCCCTGCAGCAGGATGTCAGGATGCGGCAGTCCAAAAGCAGAGATGCTGCTCAAGGTCTGACTCCAGGTCCAACTCAAGGTCTCCCTCAAGGTCCAAGTCAAGGTCCAAGTCAAGCTCCGACTAGATAATGTGTCCAGTCACCATATATACATGTTGGGGCGATTTGCTCTTCCCCATTCAAGCCTGTGTCAATGGGGTAAGGAACTTCGCACCTACTTCTTTTCACATTCCAAACCCCTGGAGTCAGAGGTGGGGGGGGAGCAAAACAGTTTTGTGCCCCTTTCAAACCTCCAGTGGGGCAGGGACTTGGGTGGACTTGGGTGTGTACATGCTGGTGCACTTAATGGTTTCCTGACAACTAGGAACAGAGATGAAGTTATGCAATATGGAACCTTTGGAAACATCTCTTGTGTTGGGGACATTCAGCCATTTAACACTTTGCTGTCTGTGCATGCCTTGCACCAACAACTGGCATGAGCATCATTGCTGGAAAAGTTGTCATCTGGTTGTGAATATATGAAGACACAGGAGATTAACCCCTGGTCCTTTTCATTTTGCCTTTCATTTATGGTTAATGAACATCCAAGGTGCACTGTCACATTTTTCTGATGCTTTCTATACTGCTCAGAATAAAGGTTACTAAACATGTTTTATTTTGTTTAATTTTGAGATTAAGAATATGTTTTTTAAATGTATTTATTATTATTATTATTCAAAGGTCTTGAATTCCTACAATTTTGGCAGTTACTGTTATATACCTTCTTTGCATATTAGTATTAATTTAATCACTATTTGTTTCTCAGAGCTAATATTCCCAAAATTTGTTTGTTTGTGTTCTTAGAATTGAAAACTTCACTAATTTTGTCCTCTTTTCTTCTTTCCCTCCAGAGGAAACCTCTTGAGACAATTGCATCTTTGAGACCCACTCTAGGTAGTCACAGACAGTATTTATAATGAAGTAGACTACAATATGGTCTGAATTGGATAAGTAATGCTACACACAATTATCAAGAATTCTACTGTATATAAACCAGCAATTTCTACCCACTTCTAGAAGCAGTTAGGCAGAATCAGTAGAATATCCTGAAATATAAGAAACACAAGCAAGGTAATCCATAAAGGAAGATCAAGAAACATTCTTACATAACCTCTGGTACAGGGCAGAGATTAAAATATGGGAGAATCTAGGGAAGACTTCAGAATTTTCCTTACTCACCAGGTCTTTCCTATTGCCTGCATTGTGCCACTGGTCCCAGAGCAGCACATTAGCTAATTATCAGAAGGACTTTCAGGTTACATAAATACTGGTCTTGAAATAGTGCACTCTATTGCAGCTATGCACAAGCTGCATAGGTGAGATGCTCAATCAAGTATATCTTTAAAGTGTCCCAGAGATCAAAATTGTCTTATTGCATTCAGGGTTTTTTTGTCCATGCAGACAGAAATGCTCTAAAAATAGTCAATTCTTTATTTTATCACATAGATCCCTGCTTATATGCATCTCTTTTACTGAGTGTGAGTACTTCTTCTACTTCTCATCTGTTACCTGGGGTTTCCATAACAGTATTGTAGAATGTCAAAATAAAATCTCCATGGACTTTTGCAATGCTATATGCAACTGTAATGCATCATAACAATCCATCTGTCACACTTGAACTAACATTTAGGATCTTAATCTGAAGGAAATAAAAACATGTGGGTGGAATTCATCTCCATATTAAAAGTCAAAATTTGGGTGTCTAAATGTAGGTGTTTATATGAGCTAGGTAAAATAAAGCCACAGCCTGAGAACTGATTCTAAAATATCTCCTCTAAAGTATTTAGTATGCATGTCCAGTGAAGAAACACTAAAGAGACCAAATTATGAGATGTTCATTTCAGTTGCTTGTGCAGAATGCAACCCTGAACCTTGCAGTCTTGCAGTCCTAGGATGCCTAGGATCAGCAATTCCAAAATCATAAGATATAACACTGCTAGTTCTGCATTTGGTTCCAGACAGGTCTAATGTGTAAAAAAAAACCCAAAAAAACCCCAAAACCAACAAACAACCAAAACCAAAACCAAAACCAACCAAACAAACAAACCCTCTCCCCCAACACACACACACAAACCCACAACCAAAGAAAAGCAACCCCAATAGCACAGAATAGGCTCACTTGCAAGAAATCACATCTTTTTACATCTGAATTCTGGGGAGGATTGTTCAGCCAGGAAATTGATGCTTCATTAGGCATTAATAGGCCTTGCAAAATAATTTACTTTTTAAGATTTTTCTCTGAAACTCACCTGAAGAAAAGTCCATTAATTGCCAGGTTTAAATTTTTACCTTCAAACCTTTTACTGGGGTATATCATAATCTATGGCACTTATAGGAAATATTATAGATAATTTTTTTCTCAATAAATTCTGCATGGTATTTAACTGTCATAAAAACATAATGAGTTTCCTGTTATAAAGGCATGGAAGTAAGGAGAATTCAAAATATATCACAGTTTAGTATGTCATTATGTTTGTGTCAGAAAGTACAAAAAGAGAAAATGGAGTTGAGTGTACGGGCAAGATCTGCAAGCTACCCAGAGAAAGTAGCAGCATGCCAAGGAAGGAGTACTGTGTCCAGTTCTGGNGAAATTATTTGAAAATAACAGTTAAACACTAGTGGGTTGGTAAGTCTTATAGAGGGTGGCAAGAATTATTTGCTGTTGTTATTTGCCAGCATCGCTAGGCTACAATGAGAAACCTACAGTTTCCCTGCAGCTGATCCACTTGAATATTCCACATACCAGTTGTCTTCACTGGGGTGGGCAGACAGAAGTCTTCTGCAACAAAGTCATAGAAACTATCAAAACAAACCAGCATGTTGGATTTTTCCCTTCATTACATTTTTTCCAGGTGTTCTTTACACTGAGATGATTATAATTCTTGTGCTGTTGTTTCTGATGCTAATATCAACTGGTGCTAAGATCGAATTTATTTGCCACCTGGTGCAGAATCTGACTTTTGACTTCTTTTGTTTCTTCTCCATTACTTAGGTAGTTAATTTGCTAATCATGGCTGAGTTCAGCTCATGGGAGAATAATAAGTATTGTCATTAAAATGATTGCACAAGCAAGCAAACAAACAAAGATACTGCTGAAAGCTGTATCGGGGAGTTTCTTCCAGCCATAGCTAGTAATGAACAAAACCAATCATCTTCTCTGGTTCTATATTTGACATTAGCTTTCATAAGAGTAAGCTGCAGCCTGGAAAATATTCAATTTTGAAATTATAAGAGCAGAATTTAAATCTTCATATAAACAAACACTGTTCACTTGGACTGCACCTGATAGCTGTGCTTCCTCTGCTTTTGAATACTGGTTGTAGCAGCAAGTTTTACTTATTTTTCTCCCACTAATACTGAAGTCTCCTCCCCCTGCATTCCATGCAAAACCTTGTGTAAGAATTTGACATCTGTGCATAATCAGAGATTATCAGAGATAAACAGAAGCTGACTGACATACTGCTATCATGGAAACAGATCCTAAACACATTGAAGACAATGGAGAGATTCTCACTGAGTTCAGTGTGCCCTGATTCTCACTAAGTTGTGTTCCCTGACTAATGTCTTGATAAAAATTATAGATATTTTTATTCCATATATTTGAAAATGAATGAGCAATGCACTAAGTGGCATGTATTAGGCAGAATAAAATTGTGCTCTGTTTCCACTCATATTCTCTGCATTCAATTAAATTACATTGCTCAGTTATAATAGTTAAAGAACGTTCACTGAAGCCTTTGATCCAGCAAAACATAAAATCGNTGCATTTATCTTACTGTAGCCACATCATTGAAACCGTAAAAACTGCATCACAACTAAGTTAAACTTTACTTTGCAAATGTTTATTAATTCAAGGTATATTTCTTTTTCCTTTTCTGTAGAAACTCCTGTATTTTAATGTCAGTACCAGGAAATTACGGATTAATATTTATCTATATGATATTAATGACAGACACTTCAGCAAGAAGTTATTATAGTGGCATTATAGAAGTTATTATAGAGGCAAAGTGCCATGAAAACACATTAAGATGAACAATCACACAAAATGCAGGTTACTGGCAACAGTTCTCTATATCTGGATTTTGATTTTCTGCCCTCCCAGTTGTCTTTGTGTTTGCTCTGACATTTCCTTTTTGAATTGTGACAAGTGTATGTGTGAATACATTATTATTCAGGAAATTTTTTTTTTTTAATCTATTATTTTTGTTTCATACAGGTATCCTGGAAAGCATATAGGTATATTGCTCGTGTGTGTAAGAATGTGGTCAGGAAGGCCAAGGCATAGCTGGAGATGAACCTGTTAAAGGGTGAAAAAATGATATCCCAGAGAATCTGGGATGAAAGAGATAAAATTCTTATTTAGAAAAGAAGCCTTTTTTACTCACAAAAAATCCTGCAACTGATAAAAATAAAAATAATCCTTAATGATTTACAGCTAATTTCACACTACCAAAACCACCCACTCTAAATCCAAAATGTAGTTTATTAGCTACAGTAGGCTCCCTGGAGTTCCCTTCTTGACAAGAAAGCAGCTAGAAGAACTGGTTAAATGGAATTTATGCAGGTCAGTTTAACAGAACTAAGTGACAAGACTTAATTAACTAACATTTCAATATATGTCTGGGTTTTTTTGCAACAGGCAACACGCTGGAAAATGAATGTAATAGTCTACATCTCTTGAAACCTGTGTAGCTTCTCATGGACAAACCAGCTGCTCAGAGCTTGGACAAGCACATGCTCTGCTGGGTAAAGCACTGGCTGAATGAAAAGGCCCAAAGGAGAGTGGTCAGTGGAGTTAATTCCAGTTGGCAGCTGGTCACAAGTGGCGTCCCAAAGGGCTCAGTGTTGGGACCACTTCTCTTTAACGCCTTTATTGATGACCTTGATGGATACATAAAGTGTGTCATCATTAAGTTCACAGATGACACCAAGTTAGGTGGCAGTGTTGATCAGGTAGGGTAGGCAGGCTAGAGAGGGACTTGGATAGATTGGATCAATAGGCCAATGTTAATGGCATGAGCTTCAACAAGGCCAAATGCCAGGTCCTGCCCAGGTCCACCATGCACTACTACAGGCTTAGGGAAGTGTGGCTGGAAAGCTGTCTAGCAGAAAGGGACCAGGGGGGTGTTGTAATTGGCAAGCAACTGAATATGAGCAAGCAGTGTGCCCAGGTGGCAAAGAAAGTCAATGGCATCCTGGCTTGTATTAGAAATGTTGTGTCCAGCAGGAGATGTAATTGTCCCTTTGTACCCTGCTCTGGTGAGGCCACACCTTGAATATTGTGTTCAGTTTTGGGCATCTTATTACAAGAAGGATGCTGAGATGCTGGAGCACATGCAGTGGAAGGCAACAAAGCTTGTGAAGGGCCTGGAGACTAAATCTTATGGGAAGTGACTGAATGAGCAGGGGCTGTTTAGCTTGAAAAAGAGGATGCTGAGGGGAGACCTCATCACTGTCTAGAGCTACCTGAAAGGATGTTGTGGAGAAGTTGGCACTGGTCTCTTCTCACAAGTAATTAGTAATAGAACAAAAGGGAATGGCCTCAAACTGACTGGGTAGGTTTAGACTGGATATTAGGAAATTTTTTTTCACAGCAAGAGTGGTCAGGCATCAGAATGAGCTGCCTGGGAAGGTGCTTGAGTCACTGACCCCAGATGTGTATAAAAGTCGTTTGGATGTGGTGCTTCAGAATATGGTTTAGGGTGCAACTTACAGAGTAGGAATATTGGTTGGACTTGGTGATCCTTAAGGTCTTTTCCAACCTGAATGTTTCTGTGATTCTGTGAGATAGTTTGCAGAACAATATAAATTCTCCCAAGGAGAACCTGATAATAGGTGCAGTAAGAGAAAGCAAACAACACAAACATGACTTTGGAATATACTAAAACCAGGGATTCCTGTGGGCCTCAGCCTTTTTCTTTTTGTTTGTTTGTTGGTTTTTTTATGTGACAGATATACATAGGTGTCTCTCAAGACATGAGATACTGCATTATTGCTATTTTTTAATAGAAACAGGTTTCAACACTCAAGTGAAAAGATTACTTTTTTAAAACCCTATTTAAATTGAATTAGAAATGATGCTACATTATTTTTCTTTTCCTTGAAGTAGGAGAAGATTTGTTTGTGTGGTTATCTGTTTAGAGGCATACTCCACTTTTCTTTGACAATTTGAATAGGTGAATATATTAATTCTGTATTTTAATGCACTGAGTTTCTGTGTTTAAACTGCAAATGGCATCAAGCTGTGCTTTCAATTAACTTCTCAAAAGAAAGTCCTTGCAATTGCTGTCGCTAGGATTCCCATCACAGAGGACTAATATTAACAATCTGTTTCTGATTTTACAATTATACCAGAAATCTTTTGCCAAAGTAGTAGTCATTTTGCATACAAGAGACAAGACAATTAACATGTGATGTTGGGAATGTTGCACTGACTTATCTTAACAGTATTTTACAAAGTTGTTGAGCAGTTCTTCCTTTTAATTTTTTTTTCTTCTTAAAAGCCTCATAGATCACACTGAATTCTTGTTTTATTGCATGCTATGGATTTCTAATCACTTTCCTCTGACTGCATTGACATTAATTTTTGCCTCCAATTATTCTAAAGTATGCCCTGTTGCTATTTGCTGCCTAATTCTTTTCAAATTTGAGCTTATTTTATCTTCATACCTGTTTGTTCTCAAAATTGTTTCTTTAAGTCTCCCCAGGAACAGAAACTATCTTTTTTTGGTTTGTTAGAATAACTTTGAGAAGTGATGAATTGCCTTTTTATGAACATCTAAAGAAGAGAAGTAGCTTAAATATTTCTAATCCTTCCCTCAACATTTTGATGTATTGGATATTTTTTTTTTAAATTGTTACCACAAAAATAATTTGTCTATTTTATTCTAGTATACCCATACCTTGATCTCCTCTAGACATGTTTAACATAGCATTTGCAATATCAGATACAGGTACACAACTATGTAGTATTTTGTCCTTAGTGGCATATGCACAGTCTATTAAGTTTTGAAACAGCTGTCATGGTAGGCCTAAAAAGGCCAAGATGGGCTTGTACATGTCCTGTCTTGCCCAGGCATGCTCCCCTGCTCCCCCTCCTTCTGTGCTGGGGGTGGTGGCCACAGGAAAGGGGACAAAAGCCCCAGCTTCACCTAATATGGGCAAACTGGGCAAACTGCTGTCTTGATTGACTAATCTATGTCCAAAGGCCCATCAGTCT
>WBNM01026982.1:0-13620 GCA_013399055.1 Ramphastos sulfuratus
CAGGCTGTGCTACCATCCAGTGACATTTCGACAGGCTGAGAGCTGAGCAAAGGGGAACCTCATGAAGTTGAACAAGCACAAGTGCAGAGTCCTGCACCTGGGGAGGAGTAACACCAAGCACCTATACGGACTAGGGCTCATCCTGCTAGAAAACAGCTCCATGGAGAAAGACCCTGGAGTGCAAGTGCTCCATGGGACAGCAATGTGCCAATGGCATCCTGGGGTGCATCAAGAAAAGTGTGTCCTGTAGGTCTAGGGAGGTCCTACCCCTCTGCTCTGCCCCAGTGAGACCACACCTGGAATACTGTCTCTAGTTTCAGGCTTCTCAGCTGGTCTGCTAGAGAGAGTCCAACAGAGAACAACAAGGATGATTGGAAGATTTGAACACCTCTGCCATGAAGAAAGACTGAGGGCCATGGGGCATCGACAATGTTTAAATTCATCTCTAAAAGACTAATACAAAAGAGTCTAAAATACAATGAATGATCTGAAGGAAAACTCATGTTTCTGGGCTGTGTGCTTATAAAAGTCAAACTTACAGTCCCAACACAAGTCATGACTTTTACTTCAGTTACATTCTAGCACTTCTTTGAAATTCTATTAGAACATGAACATCTCATCTCACCTAAACCATATCAAATAAAAACATCCAAAACTTCAGTTTAAACCCTTACTTCATTTTTTGAAGATCATCTTGTGCTCTAGCCAAGGCTGCTTCTGCAAGTCTTGCTCTGTGTTCTGCATGTTTTAGCTGTTCAAGGAGCATCCTAGACTCGTTCAAACCATTACATGGCAAAACGTTTGCAGGCTCACAAAGATCTTCTACATCTGATGAGATGAAGAGAAAAAACCCAGTGTTACATGTTGCTTCACAGCAGCTCATAAACATACAATCTCCTCAGTGTTGCTATTTCTGTCCTTAGATGACTTGTAACAGCAGTCTGTTTCACAAGAAACACCACTGAATTTCATAGAACTAGATGCAAACCAAGACACTACTTAGTGAAAGCAAGTATGCTAGAATCAGAGAACAGGTTGGGTTGGAAGGGACCTTAAAGATCATCCAGTTCCAATGCCCCTGCCATGGGCAGGGACACCTCCCACTAGACCAGGTCTCTTCCAACCTGGTCTTGAACACCTCCAGGGAAGGAGCATCCACAACCTCCCTGAGCAACCTGTGCTGGTGTCTCACCACCCTCACTGTAAAGAGCCAAGCTTTAAGTTAGCAAAGCAAATAAATCCAGAATTCAGGCTTCTTTAAACATCAGTGTTTGATTACTGGGCATTTAATACATCACATTTAGTTTCTATTTAACTACACTACAGACCTGTCCTCTATTTTTCCAGTTACACTGTGAGGTCGAAGGGCTGGTAGAGGCAAAAGAAGGTAGAGATGTTTAAAATTTCTTAATAAAACTCACAAATTTCAAACCAATTCCTCTGGCTTTTAGAAAGCTTATAAACACTTACATCTCACAGCAGCCTAAGTAGAATGAATCTAGATAAAATATTGCTTTTCACCTACCAAAACCCAGACTCACTATCATGTCCCATTCAACTCCTTGTAAATTCAACTGGTGATTTCAACAGATGTTAGATTAGAAATGGTGCTGCAGTGGATTTGGATATAGTTACGAGCTACTGTCAGCAGGCAAAAGACTTCACTGAAAAACCCACAACAAAAGAGGAATGGAAGAGCGACTATTTAGCCCATGGGACTGTCTCTGTTACTATGCAGCAGGACTTGCTCAAAAAAGGGCAAAACTGCATTCCAGACCACACAAAGAAGGAAAAAAAAAAAATCCACAAGCCCTAAGTACCTTATAGTTTAGGTCAAAGAAAGACGCAAAACAGGAAGAAAGTGAGATGATCATGGGCAGCAAAAGTAAGTTCAAAAGCCAAACTGAATTCCCTCAGGACCATCTGAGGAACTGAGGCTGCTTGCACTGATCACTAGAACCACTGAAGTAGCAGGGATCATCTCTCCAGCTATAGTATCCTACACTGAGTTGGTTCAAGATGGAATTTGTATAGAAGATCTCTTCGAGAAGGCAGATAACTTGCTCCTTACTTATAGCATACATTTTTTAATTAATACATTTGATCTTAAAAAAGATGCTTTAAAAGCTTTATAAATCTTCCAGTGGAGTGCCCCTCCAACCTCCTTAATCAGTATGCATAGCATCTCTGCTATGAACATTCTATCCGCAGCAAGAGAATAGAGATAACAGAACAGAGCTAAGGAAATCTCAGTCATTAAAAATCAACCTGTAACACACGGTAAACATTCCAGTGTGACTTAATGTCACTACTTCAGCTCCTATGTACATTTTCTCATGTACGTAAGCCAACTGAACAATAGCAATAAGGTCGCCAACTCTGCCAATACCACATCTATCCCGCAACACAGTAATCATACTGAAATAACTTACTCACCAAACTGAAGTAGGAGATCATCCTCTAGCTCTGGTTTCAAATATTCCTCTCCTTCCCAAGGCAGTGGGCTGCTGAGAGAGCTCAAATATTCTCCTGTCGGTTTCTAGGGAGAAGACAAGCATATAAAAAAAAAAATTCCATAAAAACACCAACCTTCCAAACTCAATTAAATCAAAGATCTGCTCTTTCACCCATTAAAGCTACTTTAATGACATCCTGTGTGTTTTGCAGCAAAGGCTGAGAAAGATATTATTTTAAATCAGGAGTAGCGTTAACAGCGAAGAAATTAGTTGCTGGCTTCTCGCTCTGGCAAGTCCTCACCTTAGCATACTGACAGCACACTCATGGTGACCAGAGAATAAAATGAAACTACACCTATGAGCTAGTCAGTCTCAAAGCCAGGAAGCTATAGGATAGAGGAACTGAATACAAGCAGTAGAGCACAAGATTGACAGACACTGAAGGATACTTGTAGGATTACACTGCTATCAAGACTCAAGTTTACTCAGGTGTTTGGCTGTGTCAGACCCATAACTTGCAATGGTACAAATCACTAAGTCTGGTTTGAGGCTAATTGGGATATTTTAATAGAGAAAATTATATTATAGGCAGTGAAAAGCAAACAGTGGTGATGTCTGCTTCACTCATAGGCTTGCTGAGGTACTTAAGAATAAAAACATAAACATAGATAAGACAGTATCTTTTGGTCTACTCTCTGGGAGCCAGTGGGTTCTCCTCTCTGCCGTGTAACCTAATTAACCACTCTACTTCTAACCTCCCTGGTTGATCCTCCACACTCACCTTGCACATAAGCCAAACCCTGGGGTGAGGTATAGGGGTGGGAAGAAGGGGGAAGGGTGGTTGGGAGCCCCTCCTGGGGACTCTGATCTCTGGGAGGGGTGTTGTGTTTCTGTATTACCTTTAACTTGTATATTTCTGTAAATATTCTTGTATATTGGGTATATATCTGCTTGTACATTGTGCTAAACTGTAAATACAGCTTCAGTCCTTAACTTTCAGCTGGCTGAGTCTAGTCTAGGTGATTTTACAAAGTGGGGGGTGGCAGAGAACTCCCAAACCATCACAAGTGCGTTCACACAAACAGTGCTGTAGGGACAAAAGTCAGAAATGCCATAATCTCTTCTGTTTGCATCCTGACAGCTAATACTTCATCAGGAAAGAAGAGGTCAGATTCTGGAATTCATTTTTTCCCATTTCTATGCATATCCTGTACAGCTAGTTATGCTTTAATAACTGTTTATGCATTTAAGACTTGAGGATTTAAGAAAAAGGCTTAATTATGTAAGGTGGTATTAAGGTTGAACCTAAATCTTTAGGGGATGACCAAAGAAGATATTCAGAGAATATATTTCCAAGTCTAACTTAAAACTGTAAATTTCCATCAGCTTTCCTTAATTCTTCTATCATTTTGGTAGAGGTTAATTTTAAATTCTGTGACCTAAGGGATCCTGTGCTGTCCTCACTAACAGCACAGCTTGTGTCCCCAGCAAAGACTCTTTTACACCAACACAAATGCAAGAGCTGAAAAACCTCAGTTATCAGGAAGTGAACCCACTGCTGGAGTGAGACAGCAGAGTAAGAGGCCAAGATGAACTAAACAACATGATAGTACATTGTGTGGGGTTTCTGCAAATCTGAACATCCTCTCCTGGAAACAGCAAAACTCAAAATGTAAACTACTTCACAGCTGTGTAAACCGATTAATAACCATTTTAATTCCTATGATTTCTTATTTGTAGATACAGAATACAAAATCTCATGGTTAATACAAGAGGAAAACTGCCAGCACAGCATCTTGATTTCACCTTCTCCAGACAGCTCACAGAAGGCATTATGTGGCACACTTACCTTCGATCTAACAAAGTTTATTAGCTTAACGTATCCATAAAAATCAAGTCCTGAAAAGAAAGAAAGGGAAAGGGAAGAAATTTTAAAAAGAGAAGTTGCATTCTGGAAGATCACACACATTTTACAACAAATCAGGAACAAAAGCTTACCGTGTTTCTTTACTACTTCACACACATTAAAATGATGCTCTGCTTTGCAGTGGGAGAACACATCTTCAACCGCGCTGAAGGACCTGTAAATAACAACTCAGTGAACATGCAGCACTAATACGTTCAGGAGTTGTAACACTGTTTTAGAAGTTTTATGTGCTGTGTTCTGACCCGCAAGACAAAACATAGATATTTGCCTTTAAGTTGAACAGGCATCTGCTTACTCCCAAAGAAGCGTTCCCCTTGTCTGCTAAACGTTTTAGAACAAAAGAAAATCAATGCGAAACCTGCGTTTGACAAAACCAGGAACCCTGTTAACCACTTCCACAAACTCCTTGAGAGCTGAACGCAAGATCTAAGCAGCACACATCTCCGAGGCGAGCTGCCCGGCTAGACCGGCGGCATCCCAGGGAAACTTCTGATCTATTCACCGACAACGGGAAAAGATGACAGAATCAACTCAAGCAGCTTTCGCATTGCTTCCGGGCCAAAAGAAAAGAATTATTACTCCCTCCTTTAGTCTTGACTTAACAGACCTTTAGCTCTCAAGATGCCGCACACAAGATCCTAAGCCACAGAGCACTGTTATAAGCTACTTAATCACTTCCCTGCCGCAGCTGGCTCCCGCAAGCAGAGTTCGGGCTCCCGCATCCCCCCGCCTCAGCAAGCTCCTCCGCCGGGTGAAGGAAGCGCAGAGCCAGCGAAAGCCACCGCGGCCCCACCTGTCGCAGAAGAGACAGCGGGTCCGCAGATCCTCGGCGGTGCCTTCCTCCTCCTCCCAGGCGTCCTCGTCGTCGGACAGCTCGGGCATCTCCTCCTCGGCTGGCAGCTTGCTGGACCCTACGGAACCCACAGCAAAGGGCTGTTACTGACACCAAGATGAAGGAAAAAAGCGGGGAAGAAGAGGAAAAGGAGAGAGAGAAAGGAAGGCGGCGCTCGGCGCAGCTGGGTACCTGCGGAAGCCGCTCGGGACTCCATGGCCGCGGCCACAGCCACACGTGCACCGCTTCCGGGCGCTGGCCCCGCCCCAACCCGTACGTCGGCGCGAAGGGGTGGGCACAAGAGGTTAGCACGCCCCCTGGCGAGGTCCTCCAGGCACGACGGCGCCGGCCGCTCCGTTTGAACAGCGCGGGAGTGGCGGGAGCTGGGTGGCACCACCTTGTGGGAGTCCCGCTGCCGCCTGCAGGGCGCTTGCAAGGGGCGCCTCGGCTGCTGGCGCCGGGCAGCCTCAGTCAGCCGCACCCAGGCAGGTGTCCTCAGTCATAGCCTCAGCAAGCCTAAAACACAAGAGAGTGCTGCTCTCGAAAAGTTTCCGATTCTTACAAATAGCCTAGATGCGACGACAGAGTTAAAGGAAATAGCAGCCGCGTGTCGGCTTTTAAAGAAAGGTTAGCAACAGACTTTCGTAACTGAGGCTCTCCTTGAAAAGCAGAAGTTAGAAAGCGGATTATAAAAACAACATATAGAAAACCCAAACATCTCCTTAGGCATCCTACATGGAATTATGTATGTCAAATTAATAAATTAAATGATCCAGCCTTATACTAGTAAACTAGTCCCACGCAGTTTAATTTTCCTTTTCACTTGCCCTCCTATCTCCCAAAGCTAACAAAGAAAGCTTTTAAGTATGGTACTAATTAAACAGATTCGTTTTGCTTAATCCAACGGGATTACAGGCAAGTCCAGCAGGATATGAAAAATCTAATTATGGAAACTGAGTTTAGATAAGATCAGAATGACAGGTCTGGAAAAAGACCTCAGAGCTCCTAACCCAGGCTCCTCCGCAAATTCTGTTCTGGTTTTAAATTCCATATCCGCTCAGAATTACTTCCATAGGTATGACGAAGTAACACTGATTCTGTAAACACTATTTAGTTGTGTAGCCCAATGCTTCTCATGGAACTTTTTCCTACGCAAGTTCTCGGTACTGCTCACTGAATTAGAATTATTGCCAAATGCTGCATACTCTTAGACCACAGAAGAAATCCAGGCAAGTCAGATGCTTCTATATTTTCTCACTAAGTGGGGTCTGATGCAGTGAAAGTAAGAGAAGATGCAGAATGCTAAGATACACTTTTCCTCTATGTCTGCTCCAGTAGCTAATCACAGAGTAAGTTTAACAGCGACTGCTCTGTCAGTGATGCCTGGGCTGATAGCAGCAAAAGCAGAAACAGCAACTTCTTTGTGTTTTACTGAAATTCTCCCCCTCCAAAGGGGCAAGGGGTCACTGATTGCATAGTCCTTGCTCTATTGCACACCCTCAGCTATTGTTGAGTCCGCTTGGAGAGCAACAGACCGAATGTGCCTTGTAACCAAATCTTCTTTTTTATTATTGCTTGAATTGAGATTCTCAGTAGATGCAAAGCACCTGTTCATTTGGGTCAGTGTATGTAACATGTGAGGCGAAGACTGTATGGAATCCTTGCAGTAGATGGGCATAATTTACACTGCTATCTTCTGAAATATGAGCATCTTTGTTACGATCTCCTAATCCTTGTAAAGGGATTTGCATGGTACAGGAAGATTTACAATGTAATGGATGACTATTTCATAATCCGGGCCAAGGAGAAGAAACTTCAAACACTTACCATTTTTTACTGCACTTCAATATTCTTTCCCAGATCTCAAAAACACACCACTGGGGAGGTTGTTACAGGGTGTTTATACACAAAATGTGGCATCAAAATATCTCTTGGGGGCTTAGTTTCATCCTGATTTCTAAGCGTGTGTAACTTTACCCTCTACCTGTGTCGCTCTTTTGCCCTCACTGTGCTTGCCTTTATTCCAAAGCAAAGAAAATGTAGTAATAGAAATTGTGTAGCAAACAAATCAAACATTTTATTAAGTGGCTGTGACTTGTCCCTGTGTAAAATATATTAGGGGGGAAAAAAAAAGAGAGAGAGAGAAAATGTTTAAATACTAATGTTGAGAAACCAAATTACTTCTCGGTCAGTCATGTAGTCAGAGTTTTTTGGGTGGGTTTTTTCTTTTTCAGCTTAAACCACAGGAAGATGGAAACAGAGGAGACAAATGATAAAAACTCAAGACTGAAGGCAATTTTTCAAAAGCCCTTTCTAAAATGTCCAAAGTGTCTCAAATGTTATACTACACTCCTTGAGTACTAAACCCAGCCCTGACCGAGAATGGCACTTCCAAAAGGACTGAACTCAGTCCACCCATACCGGATTGTTACACCTTTGATTAAATTAACGATGCAGACTCTTTGTAGAAGGCAGTCTAAAAGCTGGCTGTTTGGGGAAGTCTTTTAGATGTGTAGCCATGAGGTTCTCACAAAGCATCAAACAGCAATGGAAAAGCATAGTTGCAGCAGTGCTAGGTGCAACACACAGAGATGCAGAAGCCTCATGTTTCACTGATCTGCAGAGTTACTTCCACTGCTGGAATCCAGAAGGTTTGTTGACAGACGTGCTTGTGAGCATCTTAATGACAAAACAGTGTTCACAGAGAAACCATCTCTAAGTAATTCAGATTTTTCTATCTGTTGGTATCTGTATTGCTACAGGGTGGGGAAATATTTCTGTAGAGATAAACTATGAAAGAAGCCCTGTCCCCATCTGAAGTAAAAGGAAGTGTTTGCTTTACGCCACATCTTGCCATGGAAATACATCACCTCTGTATATTCACAGCAAGAAAACAAGTGAGGACAGGTGGCACCCAGATCAGCTGGCAGAAAGATCAAACTAGTGGAACTCTGAGGGCTGTGAATTATAAACAAACCCTCAGAAGCAACTATTTGGCCCAGAATGTTTTTAAAATACCTACAAGATGTTTAGTGTCACAACACTGAATGTCAAACGTTTAGCAAACTCTGGATGTGAATAGCCAAATGAGTTACTTTGAAACAAAAGCCCTTCTGAGAGGCTGAGCATCTGAGGATAGTAGCTCCACCTGAAGCAGCTCTGGTCTCTGCCCATAAGAAGTAACAGAACAAAGGCGCTGGAAACTCCAAGTGTTGCAAATGATCTGAGATGGAAGTGGCAGCATAGAATCATAGAATGGGTAAGGTTGGAAGGAGACCTCAAGGATCATCTAGTTCCAACTCCCTGCCATAAGCATCAGCTGAAGAAGTTAGAAACATAAACAAAAAGAGCATTACGCATTTTCATAACTGTTTAAGGAATCAAGTGCTTGGTCCATGGGCTTGATAAGAATGTCCTGAGGAGAAGAACTGACATGCAGGTAGAGGAAGGGTGTGAAACTTTGTAGATGACAGGATAACAGGGACCAGCAGAAGCCAGTCACACTTCTCTTTCTTCTAAGTGCAGTGTCAATGATTTCCCTTTGCACTAGGTCACAGCCTGGACTAGTCTCTGCACTTTGATGGAGGTAACAAAAACACAAACACTTTTTGGGTCGGCTTCACTTTCATTGAGCTGCGACTGCCCCAGCAGAATGAGGAACAACACTGATGACCATGAGCAGACAGAATCAAGTCAGAGAAAGAGATAAAATCGAGAAGAAGAATCAGACACAGGACCACACCCATGGAGGCTGCTTTTCTTGTAAAATCATTTTTACTTTTCCAACAAAGACAGAAGGGAGTATCCACCACATTGCACCTTTCAAAACTCAGTGTCATAGTGAAGTGGGATGGATTAGGTTAACTCCTTGCAGCAGAGAGGGCACCGTTTCCTTTTGCTTCTATGTTTAGAAAATTGGAGAGGATTATCCAATGATTTTAGCAACACAAATTTGGGTGTATGTCAGGAATGAAAGGTTTCAAAAGATTGACTGCAACATCTGAGTTTTTGTGGAGGATCTATAAACACAGTTCTTCGATTATCAGTATTGAAAAGCTAGTTGCTACCTCTTGCTGCAAGCTTCAAATGAAAACACTTTGCAGAAGAAGATACCAGACAGCTTAGGAAAATTATTATCTCAGAGGTGAGCTAGCTATCCAAAAAGGCTTCTCTCCGAGGTCCGAAGAGTTTGGGAAAGGGGAAAAAGAAAGGCTTAACCTGCACAATGTAAGCAAACAATAGCAAAATGTAAATGTGCAAATGCAAAACGTACAAGCAAATCAAATTACTTTCAAAGCAGCTATCCATCGTGAACCAAACAAGAAATCATTAAGTGTTTCACTGTTTGTGCCAGCTTGTTAGAAGTCCTCTGGGCTTAGCTGTTTTGTTGAGAGATTTTGCCCTCATTTTCAGTTCATTTCACTGAACAAAACTAAGGTAAAAGGGAAATATCCTTCAGTAAAACTGCAAACTCTCCTGATTAATATTAATTGCCGCTTCTTTAAAAGGTGCTTGTTTGAGGTATTATGAGTAGTAGCTATGTGTGTTAAATCTCCTATTCTTTGTACCAGCTTCTTTTTAAAAAAATAATTAAATAAATCAGCCAATGAAAAGTGCCTAGACCGACGCTGTCTCCCTCGGTTAATCCAAGGCCAGTAGAGGGATAATTTGATTAAACTGAGACCCTAATTTATTTAGCTTTAGTTCTGGATCAACCTCTTCTTAATAGAGTGCTGTCGTCTCCAATTGTTTGATGAAAATTAAAGTGACATAAATACCATGGGACTTTTTCAATCTGATTAGTCAGCTAACTTGCATCAATACTACCCCAGCCATCAGGCGCTGGCGTCCTTCCTTTCACCAGCCTTACTAACAACTGACAAGTTCTCCTTGAAGCCTGGGCACCCACGCTGCCACTCAGACCCCCACACTTAACCCATCATCCATCCTCAATGGGTCTTGTTTGACAAGGTGCCCACACCTTTTTCCATTGCTGTTCATCAGACAAAGCTAAATATTGTTTTATTAGCAATCAATAGCCTGTTAATCCCAAACGATTTCACAAATCCACTGAGCTCTCAAGCTGATTATAAGCGTTTTGAATTTGGGGGTTTTTTTGGTGGGTTTTTTTTTTTTAAGCTGCTAAATTTCAGATGGATTTTCCCCTCTCCTCCCAACCCTCCCGCTCTGATATGGGACATTGTAGCTGGTAAGCAAAGCTGCAAAAAGGGAAAAGGGCTCTGTTGTCTTTAATGTTGCCTTTAACTGGACGTTTACAAATGTCAAAGTTCTGCAGTTTAAATGTGCTCAAATTCAGGTCACCAAGCCCTCAGCAGATTTACTTCTTCACTTTCAATCCATTGGTTTGAAACTTTAGAATAAGAGAGCTTCTGAGCCTTCCCTTTTCTTTTAACTGCAATATGGTAAATTCTGGCTTAGTCTGTGGGCTGGAGAACTAAGGAGTGAGAGAAAGAGAGCAGTAAGCTACTTTGATTTACAATATATAAAGTCCTAAGAGAGCTAGCCATTGTACTTTTGAACTGTGTGCCATTCACGTCCAACTTACAGATACAGGCTTGGGCATGCCTGGTACACTCTTAATAATCCCTTTGTTTGCACATTGGGTGATGGAGGTACCTTCTGTGAAGCACAAACTTTACAAACATACTTCCTCTTGGATTTACCTGTCCTCACTCATGCCCGATCTCACCCTGGAGACGTTGCTTATGATACTAATACAATGATAGCTCACTTACTTGATGTAGGGTAAGTCAGCAGGTCAAGGCAGACAGGCAGGACTAGCAGGCACATGCTGAGGAGATGAAGCTACCAGAAACAAGCTGCTGATTTTCAAGGGCTGGTGAAACAGTTTTATAAGTCTGGGTTATTCTCTGTGTGTCCCTGTTGAATTATTGTTCTTGTAGAACCTGCTCTCTCTGCAACGAGAGGGTCATTGGCAGGCTGATGCCTGAGCAATGCTGCATGTACTCTGCCTGAAACAAATCTTGAAATCAGCAGCCCTGAGTCTTCAGTACAACAGTTAGCTCTAGTCCAAGTTCTCATTGACACTGAAGGAGTTAACTAAACCTAAACTGGACTAAGCACATCTTTTATCTTTTTTTTTTTTTTTTTTTTCTTGTGAGTCCAGAAGAAGGCCACAAGGATGATCCAAGGGCTGGAACACCTCTGCTATGAGGACAGGTTGAAGGAGCTGGACTTGCTTAGCCTAGAGAGGAGAAGATTCCAGGGGAACCTTAGAGCTGCCCTGTAATATCTGAAGGGATCCTGCAGGAAGGCTGGAGAGTGACTTTTCATAAGGGTGTCCTGCAACAGGGCAAGGGGGAATGGTTTGAAGCTGAGCAAGAGTAGGTTTAGACTGGATCTTAGGAAGAAGTTCTTCAGTAGGAGGGTGGTGAGACTCTGGAACAGGTTGTCCAGAGCAGTTGTGGGTGCCCTGTTTCTGGGGTTGTTGAAGGCCAGGTTGGATGAGGCTTTGAGCAACCTAATCTAGTTGAGAGGCATCCATGGCCATGGAGTAGATTATCTCTGAGGTCCCTTCCAACCTCAGCCATTCTATAACTCAGCCTTGACAACAGAGCACCAGTTCTGAAACAGACTTGTAAATGCAGCCAAACAATGTGGTCTAGATGTAAGAGCTTCTACATCTCTTGCCTCTGATTACCAATCTGCTCCTAAGGAATCACTGACAGCATTTTTTTTTGCTGTCAGGCTGAGTGTGCTGTTCTTCCAGAGTTCTCCCCCAGAGGAATAACCCCTGTGAATCATCACAGATTGTCACAATTTAGAGTTATTCCACTTATGTTTCACTTGGTGCTAGGGGTCACCTGCTTCTGCAAACTGTACATTACTGTACGTTGTTTACTGGAAGTCTCTGCCTGGTAGCCATGCAGGTGCAGGAAGGACAGGACAGTTCACAGCTATCACTGCTACAGGAGCCTGTGCAAACTGAAGGGGAAGGGGCTGCTGGCACACCCAGCTACAACCCAAGGACACACTCTGCTACCCATCATCTCATGTCCTGGAACAGCACTGCCCAAGCCCTTTGAATTAACCTCTGGGCTCTTTCACACAATCACAGCATGTCAGGGGCTGGAAGAGACCTCAAAAGCTCATCCAGTCCTACCCCTCTGCCAGAGCAGGATCTCCTATACCAGCTGACACAGGAACACATCCAGGCAGGTTTTGAATATCTCCAAAGAGGGAGACTCCACATCTCCCCTGGGCAGGCTGTTCCAGTGTTCTGTCACCCTCACAGGGAAACAATTCCTCCTCATGTTTACGTGGAACTTCCTATGCCTCAGCTTCCACCCACTGCCCCATGTCCTATTATTGGGCACCACTGAGCAGAGCCTGGCTCCAGCCTCCTGGCACTCACCCTGCACATATTGGTAAACATTGATGAGGTTTCATGTAGCTGTACTTGACACAGTCAATGCCACGGGAGTGCATCAGCTGAACCCTATGGGCTACCGTTGCCAGCTCTGGCAGAGGCCATATGGAGGCTGCATGAGCATCTCTGTGTTGAACATCCTGGTTTTCAGACCTTCAGCCTGAGCCCCTCCTTTCTGCTTTCCAGCATTTGCTGAAACCAGCATTTGCTGAAACCAGCATTTGTGGTGGCAAGAAGAACCAACTGGGCAACCTCACATCTGCATTAGCAGCTTTCTGTCAATGACAGCTTTGGGACCAAAACTGCTATAAGATCGTCAGAAGCCCTAAAATCTTTATGCAAAATCTCACTGTCCCCCGGAGCTGGCTGCCTGTAAGAGCAGAGCCTCTTCACAAAAAACTCCAAAATGTTTAGGCAATGAATGCATAGCTGGGAAAACACCAAACCGTTTGGCCTATCCACTTTTTCTGTACGTTTTGGGTGAACCTGAGCAGGCAAAATTGATTTGGTTATGTTCTCTCCTTAGTAGCCGGGCACAGGAAACATTCTGTTCTTTTTGTCTAACATCCGCGGTACAGACCCAGGCGTTTTCCTGCCTGCAGGGGCTGCGCTTCCCCAACCTCTCCCTTTCCACAGGGTTTTTCTGCTGTGGACACAGGAGGGCAGTGCAGTCCTGCTTTGGATTCAAACGTCTCAGCAGCAGATGGTGCTTGACGTAAAGCAAGCCCGGACCAAGTCCTAGCAAAGCCTTCACACCAGTGAACGAATCGTTTCTGCCCTTTCCTTCATTGTAACACTTGGCAATCCACCTCTAATCCACCTCTAGTTATATATATATATTTTTTTTTTTAAAATTTTTTTTTTTTGCATGTGCAGCAAATGTCTGTACTGCCAAGGGGAAAAGGGAAAGAAAGGAGAGTGGGTGAAAAAAAAAAAGGAAAAAAAAGGACAGAGAATCACAGAAATACAGAAACATCCAGGTTGGCAAAGCCCC
>WBNM01026982.1:13980-36480 GCA_013399055.1 Ramphastos sulfuratus
GTCCTGTCATTGCAAGACCTTATAAATTGTCCCTCCCCAGCCTTTCTGTAGGCCCCCTTCAGATACTGGAAGGCTACTATAAGGTCTCCTGGAAGCCTTCTCTTCTCCAGGCTGAAGAGCCCCAACTCTCTCAGCCTGTCCCCATAGGAGAGCTGCTGCAGCCCTCTGATCATCTTTGTGGTCCTCCTCTGGACCCACTTCAACACTTCCATGTCCTTTCTTCCTTCAAGGTAACAAGACAGCAGTGCCCCTTCTGAAGGCATGCTCCTCCAGTGCAGGTGTATGCCATATAGAAAAGGGAAGAAATGGTTCAAAGCCAGATGGTATTAAAAAAAACAAACAAAAAAACGCCAAAAACCAAAACCAAAAAAACCCACCAAAAAAACAACCAAAAACCAAACTCACATCTAAGTCAACCTAATAACTTTGAAAAATAATTAAATAATCAAACAAGTCACTGGAAAATTCTAGATAAAACAGAAGGAAGGAACCATAGCATGTAAGTATTTGAAAGACTGTCAGTGGGATGCTGGCACTTTTTTCTCTGCATTCCTATCAAAGCATGTTACCCATCACTGCAATGTATGCTGCTAATGAATGCAGTCTGTGTAGCCACTTAAGCAGCCAATAAAATTGCAATTAACAAGCACTAACCTATAAAAGTCCACAACTCCTTTTGAATTTTGATTAACACTGTCCTGCCAAAGAGCAAAACAATGCAACTTATGTACAGCGAAAACCATACAGCAAAACGGCTAAAATTTCATTACTTCAGAATTGTATTTTCTCAGCAGATTGAGTTTTAATATTTTCTCAGAGAGAAAAGATAATGATGCCTCTGAGCACTTATTTTTTCTTGCTCCAAGATATCAAGAACAAAGGGAAGGAAATTTCAACAAGTTCACACAGACTCTTCATTGTTTTCAGCTACAATTATCTAAAATATTTTCTTTTACATGTTAATAAATCTGCCTGGGAGAAAAGGGGGAAAAAAGCAAACAAACAAAACAAAACAAAAAAACCCCAATGAACCAAAAAAACAAAAAAATCAAAGAAAGAAAAATAAATGTTGTTATTGGGTTAGTTTTGGAAAACTTTAGAGGTGGCAGGGCTAGATTTTGGGCTAGATCATCTTTGTGAAGTATCTTCTACTGTGACAATTTTTCTTTATAGAAAAACCCACTTATTGGTGGAATTAAATAGCAGAAATCTTAATAAGGAAGCAATTGGCAATGAATTATTGGAAATAATTGTCCCTGAGCTATATAAGAAGTTCAGAAAATGAAGTACTGAAATAAAATTTTTTTTAGCTTTTACACTACATTAACTCAGACTTTGTGTCATGGAGCTTTATTTGGTTTGTTTTGTTTGGGTTTTTGATTGGTTGGTTGGGGGTTTTTTTGTAGTTCTGTTACAGTAATCAGAACATTTTCGATTGTTAATCAAATTAGGAAAGATAATTACACTTAAAAAAAACCCAAAGAACAAAACAAAAAGAAAATTAAGCTTTCCCTCCTTCCCTATTTCACTGGCATAATTCTGCTTTCATTTGCAAACTTTGTGAAGACCTTCCTGATAAAGAGGAGCATGTCAGAAAAAAACCCAAATTCACAGAGCCTTTTTAAAAAGCCCTTTCCTAAGCAATTACTCAAAATGAAAGGATTTTATTTTTCTCTTGCTATTTCAGGCAGAGCATTCCCAAAAGATCCCTGTCCTCCCACCATCTTCAGGAAGCTGGTTGGACAACTGTGAAGGTTAGCAAATAATGAATGTCCAGAATATTAAAATAATTAGATCATTGCCTGGCAGACAAATTGTTTTGAAGGCTAAGATCCAAGATATATCTCCTGTGCAGCCAGAGGATATAACTGAGATAAAGAGATGAGTGTACAGAAACATAGCCTCAAATCCTATAATCCATTTCTCCATAACTATTTCCAGCCACCAGAATCAAGAACAAACAAACAAAGCAATCTGACCTCAGTAGAAAAGATAAAGTGATCTGCAAACAAATCTCAAATTCCATCTCCCTCATCAACATGCTCCAAATGCCCTCTGCAGCCCGAGCAGGAGAGGAGCAGGAGAGCCCTGCCATTGAGCCAGCCCTCCAAAAACACCCTTGGGACCAGAAGCAAAATGAAAGTTCTCAACAGCAGGATGAAAGAAAGTGCCATATCAATTTCATTGCCATTCGTCATTGTTAGGCTTCAAGTTTAAGAGAGTTTCATTGCCCATAAATACTCAGATCATAAGCAGCTGCGCATGAGATCATTTAGAGCCCGGTTGCATAACACGTATTTCCCCCGAGCTTTGTGCTAAGCTGCAGCCTGACAGGCATCAGCCAGAGCCAGCTTGCTGGTTTAAAGAAGCCTGTGCCTCGTTTTTACATTTAGCAGCTGAACCAAACTTCACAAAAGCAGCTGAAAAGAATTGGTAAAAGGTTAGGATAGAGATTGACTGTTTCCAAATTGGAATACTAATGATGATCTTTAATGAAGCCTGACAGTACAATCTGTTTCTTATTGTTCCCTAAGTGCTGGCTACTGATCATATTCACTGGCTTTAGGTGAAGGGGACAGACAGGGACAAATGGGCCCCACTGGTGAGCAGGACTGTGCACAGCTGATCTTTCAACAAGGATTAAATTAATTAAAATGATTCTCCCATCAGAAGACTCAATCTTTTGATTTGTTATCATCATAGTGGTTATTAATTTTGAATGATGCCTAATTGGTGCCACTGCTGTTTGGGTCAGCTGGCTTAGTAATCTTCCTAGAAAGCAGCAAAGAATACTGAATTTTAGTAGCTCTGACAGAGAGCAGGGGAGCTGAAGGGGAAAGGAGAGAAAAAAAAGAAAAATCACCAGCTTGATATAGTACCTCTCATAACATGTGAGAACAATGGAGATAATAGGCAAAATACCTGCAAGAGCCAGTTGGTGAAAACTAACTTTGATTTATTCGTTTTACTGCTTGTAATATCAAAACAAAGGCACTAAGGATAACAGGAAAGAAGCATTTTAGTGTAGGGTCGATAATAAGCACAATCAGAAATACTTTGTTTTCTGGTGGTATGCTTGGGGTTGGGCAGGAGCCAGAGGGAAGCCCAACTGATCACAGAGGTCACCACTAGGCTTCAGAGCAGAGCTTGCACAGGTTGCCTGTTATCTGGGTCTGTTTCAGAATACAGCCCTTGCTCCACAAACCTCTCCCACTTCTTCACGCAGACAGACTTTTGAAACCAGTATCAATGACTGTAAGATTAGGGCCATGAGGATCTAGCCTCCCATTCAAATTTTCAAGGTAACCAAGCACTTTTACCAGCAGTGGGAGTTCAGCAGGTCACAAAAGCACATGTATTTTGAGCAAGGTTGCCCACCTGCGTGGTTTAGGTTGGGTGCATTGCACAGTTACACTCCAACAGTGCCCAAATCATCCCTCTGGGTGGGTGTGGGACTTCTTGTTTATTGTCTGAAGTGACAGAGCAAGATAATTTTGTGTTTTATAACAGACACTTTTATGAGGTGAGGGTTAGGTGGAACCCAGCATTTTTATTTTTAGAAACATCTGACTGGAATCTGACATGTTCACCTTTATGCACATGGAAAGGTTTAGTCCTGAGAACCAGATTAGTCCTTTAAGGTTGCACAAGTGCTTGTCTTTTCTCCTCTAACTCCCAC
This sequence comes from Ramphastos sulfuratus, assembly GCA_013399055.1. Taxonomy (NCBI): domain Eukaryota; kingdom Metazoa; phylum Chordata; class Aves; order Piciformes; family Ramphastidae; genus Ramphastos; species Ramphastos sulfuratus. Next base: position 17,660 of record WBNM01026982.1, read on the forward strand.
TCAAACCCACTATGGACATTTTGGTACCAAAGAAAGAAGATAGCTGTGTTGTGCAGAACAGCCAACTGCACCAAAGCCCAGAGGATCTGGGAACACACACACAGGAAAATCACAGAAGAAACTCTGCAACTGGGATCAGAAAGGAGATCCAACAGCTGTCCCCACAGCTTAAACAACAGGTGTATTTCAGGCCACATCCATCATAATATCTTCTTCAAAATAGGACAATATAACCCGGAGAGTTTTTATGATTTCAAGATTCTCCTAAGTAAATTCCAATCCCTGATGAAACACTGCTTAGAACAGTGCAAGATCAGAAGCCTCCAAGAGCTTTCCCCTTTGATTCAGATCTGACTGTAAAATGATCACTTTCTTTACAAGCTCTAAAAAAAGAAGTCAGCAGCATAACTACATCAAAGGAAAGCCACATGGGAAGAAAAAACCTGTGTGTACATTGAGAGCAGAGCTTAAATAGAGCCAGGATGAAGTATTTGCAGAGAATGCTCTCCTCTCTTTCTAGCGACCATGATTTCCACACAACCTGTTTGGATACTGTCAGATTTTTGTAAAGAAAACTCAGCTTCTAACGGTGGTTTTCAGTTTATATGGCGACAGGCTTTCTGGAATTCCCCTTCTCCCCACTCTTTTTGTTCCTCTAAATACTTTCCCTGCTGGAAAATGCACTGATTCCAAACAGCTCTAATGGTTAAGTCCCCTAGCAAATGTCTTAAGTACCTGATTGTGAATAACACCTTGTCCAAGGAATTGGTCAGTTGTTAACCTTTAACCCTGTGTACTGCCACGCAGGAGGAATCCGCTTAAAATTCTCATTGTAAAGATACACAAGGAGTAGCATTAAGGCTATTTGACCTCAGGATTTTCTGAAGGTAAAGTTTGGATGCAATTTTCTCACATCTTTCTGCATTTGCAAATACCTCTGTAAACAACAACCCAAACTAAGTTTTTGTTTTTTTTTTTTTTCATGCAGTGGGTTTCCCCCCATTTTGTGGTCCCATTTAAGGGCAAGGAAACTGAGGATTAATCCCAGAACAAGCTGCAAACGATTTAGGATTCAGAAGTGCCTAAGAAAGTAGCAGTATGTGCTTTCCCTGGGGTGGTGGACATAAGCTGTCTTTGGCAACTGATCTTTAACAGAGCTACCCCAAGTGACCTGAAATCCTTCACTGGCAAAGGTGAAAATCTAGGTGCAGACCTGCCTTATGCATGTAACTGCAAAGAAACCCATAAAATGTAGACAGATGCCTTAACATTGTTATGGAACTGAAAGATTATCTTCTAGAGCAAATATACAGCATCTAACTGCTGCAGACAGGTAGAAATTCACTTGAAAAAGAAACAATTTTAATTGCTAGAGGTTCTCTTTGAATAAGAAGCCAGATTTTTTCAGATTCCTCACACCTAGGTAGCAAGGGTGCTGAAAGGAGCTGTGAATTGCCTGTAAACTAAGCTATGGCACAGGATGCAGAGTTACAGCTTCCCTCTGGTGATAGTCACCAGAAAACAGCAATGCTGCCATTTTTTGTCTCACCTTCTCACTCACTGTATTTCCAACCACTCTGTTGAAACCACAACATCAGGTAAGCTAGAAGCACAAAAGATCCTAGAGCAGACCCTCCTCTACCACCTCCTTGCAGGCTATATCACAGAATCATAGAATCTACCTAGATCTATCTAGATGCATTATCACAGAATCATAGAATCAGCCAGGTTGGAAGAGACCTTCAAGATCATCCAGTCCAACCTACCACCCAGCCCTATCCAATCAACTAGACCATGGCACTAAGTGCCTCATCCAGTCTTTTCTTGAACACTCCCAGAGAGGGAGACTTCACTTCCAATGCCAATCACTCTCTCTGTCAAGAACTTCCTCCTAATATCCAACCTATACCTCTCCTGACAACTTGAGATTGTGTCCCCTTGTTCTGTTGCTGGTTGCCTGGGAGAAGAGACTGACCCCCACCTGGCTACAACCTCCTTTCAGGTAGTTGTAGACAGCAATGAGGTCACCCCTGAACCTCCTCTTCTCCGGGCTAAACAACCCCAGTTCCCTCAGCCTCTCCTCACAGGGCTGTGCTCCAGGCCCCTCACCAGCTTCATCACCTTCTCTGGACATGTTCCAGTACCTCAACATCATATATCCTGAGACACAGGTCAGAACAAAACCCAGCTGGACCCAAGCTATCTTCACAGTCTGGATCTCCAGTGCTATGTTAACCCCATCTCCCGAAGAGGCATCTCTTCTCATCAGAACTATTTTGCTGGGTCAGTGGGCAGAATATGGGATTTCTTTAAGCAACATACAATTGCTTGCTGATGGTCCTGCAAAACAGCTCTTAGAGACAATCTGGTAGCCTACAGATAATATATTCTCTTTAGCATGGTGGAGAACTATTGTCAAAGTTAAGAAGGGCAGCAATGGATTATATTTCCTACAGGTATGCCTGTTTCCATCAAGTCATTTTAAGATTGCTCACAGTAAAGCCAACAGCTGTAGATGAAACCCAGCCTCTGAAAGTCAAACTGAAACTCCCAGAGAATCTGATTCACAAAACCTATGTGTCTGTTTATAGAAGTGCTTTGTGGTTTGGGTTTTATTATTATTGACCCTGCTTTGAAAAATAAATGTTTTAGAGTGAGTTCCTGAAAATAGATTCCTGATTCATCTAACCCCCAACTTCTCTTGTTAAAAAATAGTACTCCAAGAGTAATTAAGGAGAGAGCTGCGATCTGAAACATAACTAAAGTGGCAGGCTGAAAATTTTTATTTCCTGTAATCTAGAAGAGTGTCTAGAACACAGGTGATATGAAGAGCAGATGGTGGTACTGGGGCTGTTCAGCCTGGAGAAAAGAAAGTTGAGAGGAGACCTTCTCTGCATGAAAGGTGGTTGGAGCAGGTGGGGGTTGGTCTCTTCTCCCAAGGAACTAGTGCAAGACAAGAAAACAAAGGTCTCAAGTTGCACCAGGGGAGGTTTAGATTGGAGATTAGGAATGCAATTTCCCTCTTAGAAGCAATTCTTTTGCTTCCACTTGTGGGAAGTCTTACCAATGCTGTTAGCAAATCAGAGTTTTTTCTGTGAAGTTTTCATAATATTGCTGATCTGGTCTGTCCAAGTGCTAAGAGGCTTCTTTTCCACCACATCTTTAACATTTGCTCAAGTTCATTGAATTTCATATGCTCAACACAGATCTCAAGTAAAAACAGAGTCATCAGCATATAAAGATGCTGCTGTTTCACTGAAATACCCATTAAAAGGAAAAGAATTATATTCCCCACCCCGTTGTAAAGAATTTCTTAATCTTTCTGAGGATTCTGGCTCCTGAGATTTGGAATAGGTCCGAACTCAGTAAACTTTCCTCACCTTCTCAATATTTGAAGCAGCAACTGCACAGACATAGAACAGACAGTGCTGCCCTTGCTATCTACAAACAGCACAACAGCATCCTGCCAGCAGGACTCTGCTGGGCTATGAGCTGTGTGATTCAAATGCTGCTTATCATTTCCTCCAGGTTATTGTAGAAGTGAGCACAAAGCAGGATGACAGAAGGGTAAATGAAACAAAATTAAATGCCACTCCACTCAACAGTCAATGGATTTTAGCCTACACAAGATCCAGTGCATCATTTTGCAAATTCATTACACAAGCAACAGATTATCCCAAGCACAACCTGAAACAGGCAGTGTCCACAAGCCACCTTAGCTTCCAGTTTAAGGTTTTCTTGTGCTCCTGGTCTTAATGTAAGAGACACCTAAGCAGGTGAGCAAGGCTCATTGATGCAGAATCCTTAGGTTCAAAATACTGATCACTGATCTGAATTTGCAAACTTTGGACCCATATTCAATTTTCAAATGCCTTTAAGTGGAATGCCATGAGAAGAGTTCAGCTGCAGAGCTCTAAAGATACACATTTAGTTAGGGTCAGTCAGAGCAAACAGAGCAACAATAGATAGGCAGGCATTAAATCTAAGAGGCTTTGTGTATTTACATTCGTGGACTGACTTTCCAGAACTGCCTTTTAAACCTTTATCTCAATCTCCCCACATATAATAAGGGCAATTCCAGTTCAGCCATTTTAAAGTTGAAATCAAAGCTTTCAACTCATGCAAGGCTACCTGGGCCCCTGAATTTCTGTCTAGTCCTAACACAGTTCAACAATCTAGTGAGGTCCTTGAAGTAACATTTAAGTGAAGAGAAATTGAAGGTATTGCTATGGTAATAAAAACAAAACCCCACAACAGGACACTTTTTTGGCACAATTCTCACGTGGGCCTTAAACTAAGACAGACTTTAAAATATCTCCTTTCCCCCGCTGACCAGAGAAGCTGAAAACTGCCATTCATTAGGCACTTGCTGTTTAATTTTGGCACTTCTTGGATGATGTCCTTGTGCATTTTCACCTTATCTTGGGTGACTCATACATGAAAACATATTTTGCTACTCCTGTCTTAATTTGTACTGAAGGATTGTATAAACTGTGTCCAGCCCTCTTCAGGGAAGTGATGAAAATTGCTCTAGACTTAGCATCCTGCTTTTATGCTGATGGAGTATTTGCTGCTACAAAAAAGTACACTGAAGGGAATTTAGCCAACCATACGGCAGGTGTATCAGCTAACAGACTGCTCACATCATGTACTCTGATCTGTGAATATCTTACTGATATCACTCCACTTTTCATCACTAACACACAAGTGCATTCAGTTTTGTGCTCCCCAGTTTAAGAGGGATGGGGATCTGCTGGGGAGAGTCCAACAGAGGGCTGCAAGGATGATTAGGGGAATGGAGCACTGCCTGATGAGGAGAAGTTGAGGGACCTGGGGCTTTTTAGTCTGGAAAGAAGACTGACAGAGGATCTATTAAATGTTTATAAGTATCTGAGGGCTGAGAGTCAAGAGAGGGTGGGGGATAGGCTCTGCTCACTTGCTCCCTGGGATAGGACAAGGAGCAATGGATGGAAGCTGCAGCACAGGAGGTTCCACCTCAACACAAGGGGGAACTTCTTGACTGTAAGGGTCCCAGAGCACTGGAACAGGCTCCCCAGAGAGGCTGTGGAGTCTCCTTCTCTGGAGATTTCAAGGCTTTTCTGGATATGTTCCCCTGTGACCTGAGTGAGATTGTATGGTCCTACTCTAGCAGGGGAGTTGGACTCGATGATCTCTTTGGGTCCCTTCCAACCCCTAACATCCTGTGATCCTGTGAATGAATGCACTGCAGTGTAGAGCTGCTTGTTCAGTGAAGGAACTTTTTTAACCAATATCATCAAACATGAAAGTATAAAAAGCAGAAAGCTGTATGGAATCTCTGCAATAGCCAAAGCCCCAGGGAGATCACTTGTCCTCAGAAGCCATGTGTTCTGTTCTCCCTCTATGCTTTTAGGTTGCATGCCCTTTCATGGAAGAGTGGGTGGGTTGGTTGGTTGTGACCAAGAAAAAAAATACAGGTTGATAATACTGCTACCCTTCAAATTTTATTCAAAGGTTCACATAAATATCAAGTAACTGATAATTAAGCTCCCCTTTTGCCCTCCTGTGACAATTTCCCAGGCAGCTGGGGTGGAAGACAAACCCCCATTTCACCCAGGGGTTACTGGGGACGGCTAAAGACCAAACCAACAGGGTTTATTAACTTCCTATCTGGTGGCCAGGAGTTTGTGTCAGACCTACCACAGCCCTAATAGATCTCCTACTGGGCCACAAACACCAGTACAAACGGCAGGGCTACCAGCACAATCCCAGTGTGAATGGGCCTAAATTAGCCAGCGCCTAATAACCAGTTTACTAACACCTGTATTAGTACTGTATCACTGTGAGGAGGGCTGCTGTTAGACAAGGCATAATCCCATAAGCTTGGCATTTGCATATCCCTCATTAGCTGATTAAAACCTGAAGGAGGCAGGTTTTTGCAGCCGGTGGGTCCATTCCGGTGCTCCAGCTGCCTGGGTGGCTTGGTAATGAAGCAATGGTGGTGAATGTGAGGTTTATATGTATGGAAGGGATTAAGAGTATTAGAGTTTGTGTGAACCGATGTTGCCATATTCTCTCTACTGGATCACAGTAATTGGATGGGAGGAGCAAGAGTGGATCCATTAGTTTCGTCTGTTTGCCCAGGAGCTGGGTGCTAGAGATTCAATTTTGCTTCCTTTGGCTCCTTTGCTTTTGTGAAGCATGGCTGCTTTGTCTGGGCGAGCCCTTAGCACCTCTGTACACTACCCACACTAAGGCGATTCAGCCACAAAGAAGAAACCTCGGAGACAGCCAGCAGAAAATGCAGCCTAGGCTCAAGTACTACTTGAGGGCAGCACAATCCTGCCTAGCCCAATCCTGGGAGAGAAAGCAAGAGATAATTGAAATCTATAAACACCTCTGGAGCCTTTTTATTATTTTATTAGTTCTCCACATTTGGGCTTAACAAACCTCATCATCAAAGAAGCCGTGAGCTCCTTACAAGAAAACTGAATGGCTTGAAATTTCCCTGACTTAAGGAGCAATTGTTGAGAGTATTTGCTGGCCTTGCATAATTCTAATGCAAAAAAAAAAAAAAAAATTAAAAAATCAATCTATTTCCTACATTATTTGTACAGCTGGAGTAATCACTCTGTGTGACCAGTGATGTAAAAAAAAAAAAACCAAAAAAAAACCCCACTTGCAAGATTGTCTCTCCCATAGCACAAACAATGCACCCTCAGTGACAGCAAGAAGAAAACATGCTAAACAGTTCAGGAAAGCCTGATGCCAAAGACAAGGCTTGGCAGGATGTGAAGGCACAATAGGCACTGATTAGAAATGCTGTGGGTCATAGAGGAATATTTTAGACATTCTAACATGGCCACATCATTTCAGCAGCAATTTGGTGAATGCTTTCTCCTTAGATATCTTAATGTTGGGAAAATGGCTATGTAAGTGAAGCAGAGGAGCATGGAGAAAATGGGTCTGTCCAAATACAGCAACAACAACAGAAGCAACACCCACGGGCAGCATGTTTTTTTCTGCTTTTTGAAAACATTGTTTTGTTCCCTAAGCTTCATGCCATCTTTCTATTAATTACACTTCCTTGAATTTTGGTAGTAAAACCTCAATTTGTTTTGATATTGCCTCTTCATTTTGAGTTTTCATCCTAAATGGTGGCAGGGGTTTTTTTGTGAAGTAAGAGAAAATAAAAGTTGCTATAGTTAGAGCTGTGACAATGTTCTGGTCTTTACGGTTAAATGGTTGTTAGAACAACCAAATCCACAGTGTCAGTGCAATGATAAGGAAATAATGTTTGATTTGTCCTTGTGTTACTCCAAGATTTCCTCTTCGGAACAGTTTTATCAGCATGAAAGTGTGACACAGCCTCTATTTATTAAGCAGTGATTGAATCTGTATTTCTGACCCCACAAACACCCAAAACAGTTACATGCATTTTAGTGATGCTGTGATAATTTTTTGCCTTCCACCTGGATTTTACAAAATATGACTAAAGGGTTTCTAATTCAAAAAACAAATGTTTAAATTCAAGAAAACCCAACATCTACTCCTTAATTCCATACCTGAATTATGTAGGCCTGATACTGCCTACAGCAGGCTGTGAGCTGACCTCATGAGGAACCTTAAGGGCATGAGAAGAGACACATCAAAAGCAGTTTTTCATCTTCTTAGGCCATTGGAAGACAAGGACAGACACAACCAACCTGCCTATCCGCTGGAGCCTCTGAAATTTGGAGGGATGCCTTTTAACTAGACCTCATACAGCCTGGACTTGAAGTGTTTAAGTGAGGGGGCATCCACAACCACTCTGGGCAACCTGTTCCAGAGTTCCACCACCCTCATACTGAAGAACTTCTTAAGATCTAGTCTAAACCTACTCTCCCTCAGCTTAAAGCTATTTTCCCTAGTCCTGTCACTTGACACCTTTATGAAAAGTCCCTCTCCAGCCTTCCTGTAGGATCCCTTCAGGTGTTGGAAGGCTGCAATAAGGTCCCCCCTGGAGTCTTTTCCCCAGAAAAAGGACCTGTGATCTTCTAAACCTACTGCAATAAGCTGTGGGAGAGGACTGCCTAATGAGGCATGCTGTGGCTGCACTGTGGTGAATTCCAGAGCACACAACAGTTGCAGTTGTTTGACTCATCTGGTGGTGCTGCATGCACATTTAGCTGCTGTTCCAGTGCTAATGTACTGTGCTGTTCTTGGAGTTGCCGTTGTGAAATGGCTCTGGTGCCAGGCTCAGGAATGATCATCCCACAGATGCAAATCATTAATCACAGAATGTATCAAGGTAATTACCAACCAAGGATCTGTTCTATGGAGTCGGTGGCTATGTGGTTAGATTATGCCCTTGCACAAAGCAGACAGCAGCTGCCTGCTGCTGAAATCCCTCTCTACCCACACAAACGAGGTCCTAATAAAACAGTATGCAACCAGCTCGTGTTCAGTACAGCACTGTCAGCGTTACATTCGTTTTCTATCCTTTTCCTGGAATCCTCATGATGAGTAAATCCAGTATAGAGCAAAACTAAAGGGAACCTGCACCATCCATGGACTTCAAACAGCGAGCTCTCGTTGGAGCCTGGAACATCTGATGGGGACATCAGAGAAGGGTTGCAATAGCATTACCTGGAGAATCAGAAACTTCCAAGTCTGAGCTAGCCACTACTGCCACAAACTTGTGTGGTTTGCTGCAGAACAGGCAGTGTGGCTGGAAGTGTGTGCTGTGACCTGAAGTGCTGGCAGAGTTTGTGTAGGGCGCCTCCATCTTCGCAGTGATGAGAACAACCTGCTCCAAACAGCTGCCTCCATGCAGCTGTGCTGGCCCCTTTCCCCTCAGAAAATGGGTTCCCACTATCCAAGTCTCCACAGCTGCACATGATCAGCTGTAGTGGACACTCAGTGAAAATAATTCCAGCTCTAGAAGGAAAATCAAAGTGTCAGTTCAGGATGACTCTGGAGAGAACAGCTGAGGCTCAGCTGCACTTACATCACTGAGTTACCATGGCTGATTAAATTCTTCTTTTTGAGTCAATTGTTTCTTCCTGTCCTTTTACTCTTCCTAGTAACTTCTAGGGGCCTGCATTTTCTTCTGGGAATAGACTTTTATATTGCCTTATGACACAGAAATAGATTTTATACCTCATTGCACCACTACAATTCAGTTTTCACTCCTGGGACACTTTGGTCACTGTCACCTTAAAAACTCACAACATTTCACTATTTCTTGTACAGCATCATTTTATCATTACACAAGAAGTACACAAATTAAATAAGGGAAAGGATGGGAGCTGAATCCACGAGATCCTTTATGATCTACTAGATGAAGTGCAATCAGAAAAGCTTAATTGATGTGGTCTGGCAATGAATCATTTAAACAGGATTGAACTGTCTTTAATCATAGTGGGACAACAACAAGCAGAAAAGAAGGCTCATCAACTTAATGGGCTTCTATTCACTCAGTCATTTTCTTCTTTGGGTTTTGAACCCTAACATGAGAACTGAGGGCACTGCCAGGTCCTAGTTCACTGAACATGTTGCTTGCTGACACCAATGCAGTTGGGCTACATGACTGTTAGAGATCCCTTCCAAGTGATGCAGACTACTGATAGCTAAAGCAATACAGTTCTTCTGCAGCTGCGCAGCAGCGAGCAAGACTGCGTGCAGATTTTTGTATCTTCTCATTAAACTACCCTAGGGTTACTGGTCTAAGCCTGAAGTCAGAGATTTTGTTATGCTAGACAGAAGGAGGGTATGAGAAGAGTGTCCTTGAGGCAGAGTGTGATACCCAGATAAAATAAGCCCAAGGCTTTGGATCACTGCACTGTCAATCAGCTGTCAAAGCACTGTTACTTACGCTCTGTCCAAACTTTGCTGCTCTTCACTATTCCTTTCCTTACACCATGATAGTGGGAGGTGCAAATAGGTCACTGGCTCAACCTCAGGCACAGACTTCTTTCTCTTGCCTTCCTCATACTCCAGCCAAGTACGGAGCAGTGTAGATGACTCTGCAGAGGCTTACCCTGAGGAGCCCGTATGTGCCTACAGACACCTTATATCTACCTAAAACACAATTATCCAGCGCCAGGGGAACACAGCTTTTGGGGAACAATACCTGGATTTGAAAAGTTTGAGTTTAGCTGAACACACACTTGCATTATTTAACACACGTTCACCCCTTGTTCTGTCTGCTCTGTCCCCACCATTTACTGCTAAACAGGTCCCTTATCTTTATTGATCACTTAATTTATCTTTTCTTAACTCCCCTTGCTCCGTCTGGTGCTGTGTGTCCAAGGTATTGAGACTCAACATCCGTCTGTTCATACTGCCAGGACTGGTTTGCCTTTGAAAGAATAGGGGGAGCAGGTGGTGTGACTAAGTAGACCCTCGACAGAATAGGGGCACCATTGCTGTGTCCTGTCCCAACCTGCCAGCGATTCCCCACCCTCCCAACTGTTCCACATTAAAGCAGTCAACTGTGGCTTTACAGTCCAAGTTTTACACAACTGTTTTACAAACCAGGAAGAATTTCTTTTGTTGAAAATCTTTTGTTAGGCAGTGCAGAATGGGGAGGGGAGCAGGGTAGAGGGAGTGGAGAAAGCGCGTTCTGAGCCCAAGTGCATTTTAATGTGTATGTAGATATACACTACGTGGTGTGCCAAGCTGCTGAGCTCCCTCACTCTGTATGTCTGTGCTGCTTCTAAGCTCTCTTTGAAAACAGTTGCAAAACACATCCTTCAAATACATCCTTTTCATTTTCTTGGGGTCTTCAGGCCACTTTCCTTTACTGCTGTTCACGTAGAGTTTTGGCTTATTAGTAAAAGACATTCTTATAACTGGTTTTGGTTGTTTTGTTTGTGTGGGTTTTGGTTTTTGTTGGTTTTTTTTTCCCTCAATAGGAACAGAATATCCATTTTTAAGGGTTGCAAAATTATTCTAACTTACATTATACATCCATCTAACCAGATAAACATGCTGAAAGAAAAGTCCAGATGATGCTTCGACCACATTCCAGTTTCCCAGAAATCCTACTACAGCATCCAGTCTTATGCACCATACTTCAACCCAGATGTAGCAAAGCACTTGTATACATGGATTATCTTTGAGATAACAACCCCTGAAATGGTCTGGTCCACAAGAGACAGAACATTCAGGGAACTCAAAATAATGGAAGAGTAAATATTTGTTATGATTGTGACACTGAGCTGGCAGCACCACCAGAGTGCTACAAATAGTTGTATAAAATCAGGGAACCTAGTAAATTCTTTTTGTTTGTTTTTTTTTCCCCTGTGAAAATTCACTAGGTCATTCACAAGTTTTTCCAAGCCAGACACAAGATTTGAGGGTTTCAAGTTTATGCAGAGTCATATTTTGTACCATAAGTTTTTTTCCTGCAGTGGAAGAAGTTTTATTTCAGGCAAATCTGCAAGCCAAGAGACAGATCACTCCATCTCCTTTTAAAAAAAGACATTGCAGTCACACAAAACTTAGAACTGTACACACAACAAATCATTGGCTTCATTTTCCTTTCCTTCAGAGACTCATCTGTCTTCCCCTATCCTTCCCCCCTCCCTATCAAACTGCAGTGAAAGGACAAAAGCTGAGATCCTGCTCCTGCAGCAGTCAATGGCGAAATTTCTGAAGCCTGAATATCCCCCAAACTATTGACACCTGCTGCAACCAGGGAAATGAGTGACTGTTGCCTAAAGAAGGAAGGATCCACATTTGTTAATTAATGCTACTAAAAGCAGTTTCTTTTTAGGAAAGTGATCCTCTTAAATACACAAGCAATTGACTTTTCCATTCAACTGATATAAAGAGCGCAGTTCAGATTTGTATTTTTTTTTTAGCTTCCTGATCAAAAATAAAGCATGAAAATAACAATAAAAAATACTGAGAGCTTAAAGTAAATGCTTTGGAATGAGGCAGATGTTTTAAAAAGGATGAGTGTGTGCTCAGAGAAACCTTGACTGACATACATCTGCAGTCCCTTTGGGAGCCTAGAAGTTAAATCACTCAGAGGACTTGGTTTCAATCCTTCCCTTTCAGAAAGGACCTGAAGGGATTCTGCAGAAAGTCCTGAACTCACCAGAATATTTGCTTACATGGATGTACAATTGCCAGTCTGTGAAACTACTGCATTCCATTGTACAGAAAGTGTCAATGACCTTCAAGGCCAACATCAGAAGCATCTGCCCAAAGATTAGTGTCCTGCTCACAAGGTTCTTCATATCTGGTTTTACATTTCCACCCTCACTGAATATTTGCTGACTATGTAGTGAAGCATCTCCTATGAGAAACAAGAAGCCCACCTCATGGTTTGCTTTGTTTTATGCCACAGTGCCTAGGGCAATCACTTAGCAAAAGAATGACTGAGGTTAGTTGTTTTTTTCCCAGACAATGGAGAATATCAAAATTAACACTCCAGGAATATGAGCAAATAGGTTATTACTACAATACTGGATAAAAAGGGATCACTAAGACTTATTTTCAGTTCAAGCTTTTCCTCAAATGCAGCAAGACTCCAGACATTTTCTTGACAACCAGGACTATTTCACAGCCAAATTGGTAGATAGTAATACATCCTCAAAAGTTTATCTAGAGGAATAATACATCCTCAAAAGTTTATCTAGAGGAATAACCAGTTTATCACCAAGGAAATGAGGATCAGAATTATCAACAATGAATGGATATCAGTGTTTTACCCAAAACCATCTGACATTTTCACAGCAAAACACAGAGATCAGTATTCTAGTGTTGCAGGCAAGCAATGTGTCAAGGGCTAAGGCTGAGGCAGCCACTAACCTAAACAGGACCTGAAAGAGAGTACCTACACAAACCTAGACAAAAAGCATCTACAGAGATCTATAGACCTAGAGCCTCTATAAGGGTTCCATTTTCTTAGTAACAGATTCAAATGTGCGCTAATACAGTTTGAGGGAAAGAAACTGTTTTACACCTCTGTTCATTTCAGGAGGAACTGTCACAAATACTGCTTTACCTGTACATTACCAAGTCACCTTCCAACTGTAAAATCACTAAATCAACTCAGGCATTAGAAAATCCTTCTAGATTGTTAATTTTGAATGTCAGATATGATCTCTCTACTACAATGCTTAACAATATCGTTTTGTCCCTATAAACTTCTTAAAAGGCAAGCTTTTCTCAAACTTGTCTGTGAAATGTCAATGCATTAGAGAATGTGACAGTCAAAACAGAAGTGCAAAACCAGATGTGACATCCACATTCTTGTTTATCCCCTCCTGCAGGTAAGTTTGTATGTCTAGAAAGTCTTTGTCTCCTTGGAGAATTACCAATTCAGTCACAAATATATCCTTACGCTATACTAAAGATGGAAAAAGAGCCAAACAGAAAAAAAAGTGAAACCGGACCGAAGAGAACATGGTGCAAAGTAAATCTGACTTGGATCAAGAACAATCTAATTAGATCTGAAATGAGTCTTGTGGTCTTTCTGATTCTTGATGGATGTTCATCTTCTCCATCATCTGGATGAAGAAGCGAAGGCTTCAAGAGACCTTGTAGTAGCCTTCCAGTATCTGAAGGGGGCCTACAGGGGGGCTGGGGAGGGACTATTGCCAAGGTCTTGTAATGACAGGATGAGGAGCAATGGGTTTAAACTGGCAGGAGGGGAGATTTAAACTGGGGTGTTAGGAAGAATTTGTTTACAGTGAGGGTAGTGAGACACTGGAACAGGTTGCCCAGGGAGGCTGTGGGTCACAGAATCACAGAATGTGATCTTTCATCACATTCTGTGATTTTGTGACCCACGACTTCCCTGGAGGTGTTCAAGGCCAGGTTGGATGCTATAGTGGGAGGTGTCCCTGCCTATGTCTGGGGTTTGGAACTAGATGATCTTTGAGGTCCCTTCCAACCTAAACCATTCTATGATTCTGCGATCTACATCATGCAGTCTGACAGAACTGACATTTTTGCAGAGGGTTATTTCTGACAAGGCACAGATGATGTTGGTCAGGACAGGTTGTGTTGGCTGGATCTGCTGTTATGTGGTGACCACCTAGAATCAACAGTGCTTCCTTTCCCAGAAAAAAAACAAATTAATGGAAGAACCCAGCACATAGGTAAAAGCAGCAGTTTTACAGGCCAGTGAGAGGCAAACCCAAGCTCTCTCAACTGATATGTACAATCCTCAGGATATTTTATATGGATTTTGTGGTTTCTGCAAAGCAATGGAGTCACTTGCCACGGACATCAGACTTGATTAAATTTGCTTAAAAGTCACATGGTGTTATCCTTAATATGTATAATGCCTTCATTTTACTTTCCAAGTGGCTGAACAAAATTAAGGGAGGAGAGACAAAAAAAATCATAGCAGCTTCAACTTACCCAATTGCAAATGCAATATTTGTGTAATTGTGTATAATCATTTAAAGTATAATTTAATACATCCCTTTAACAACCCACAAATTATCACTTGACAACTAGAAATAATAGGTCTTTTTGTTAAAAACAGAAAGCATGTGAAGACTAAAGGTTAAACAGGTCTTTTCATCATGATAAATCACTGGTTAATGAGCTCGGTATTGATGGGTATTATACTTGCTCACTTTAATGCCATTACCTTCTGGTTGTAAAGCTGACACTACTAATGATCTTCATTCTTTGAACTTTTCCACAATATTGACTGGTTGCATAGAGCAGATGTTACTTGGATTTGACTGCAAAAGTGCCAATTCTTCTAAGGCTTGGAGCAGCCCTGAAAAGAATGAGCACAAAGTATTTTGATATCTTTAAGGGAAAAGAGATTCTGCTCGAAGTGTCAGATATAGCTCTTCCACTTTCTTACTATCACACTAAAGTCAGCAACAGACAAAAGATCAATATCCTTAATCTATTTTCTGCAACTCCTTTTGTTCTAAAATAAATAAATACATCACTAATGTAATGAACCAACACCAAAAGAAAGTTAGTACCTAGTCTCTGGGTTTGTACACACGCGTTACAGCATCTAAACCAACCCATCTAGTTCTCTGTTTCACAGCTTTCCTTGCCCTTGACTGAAGGACATGGAGGTCACCAGGAGCTGTATTAGAGAGCCAGGTGCTGACAAAACAGGATGCAGAAGGCCTGCACACACATGTTTTGTGTACCAACATCCATCACTTTATTTCAGAGGGAAGGAGGCCCAGCAGACTTTGGCTAGTAGTCAGTTAGGAGAAGCTAGTAGCTACTTGACAACGCTTTAACATATCAGGGCTATTTCTGCAAGGGACTAGTTTCAAACAAACTCTCAGGGCCTTGGGAGCAAGGTGAAAGACTTAACAGTAAGAAGCAAAGATCACCAAGTTCAGCTTAAAACTGAAACAGTTCGGAAGCTTTGCATTTAACCCAGTTCCATTCTGTTCCTGACCTTGCTCTTTTCTTGCACCTCCTCCTTGCTCCATTCCTGTCACTACTGGCTTTTAGAAAATGTGAAGCATAGGGCAAAACTCAACCCTTAGGAAGGCAGAGATAGATATATATCAATTTACAACAAGTTTTGGGCCAGAAAGATTTTACTGCATTAGAAGACAGAAATGGGGACAGCTTAACTTGCCTTCCCCAATGTCAAACCCCAGACCACTACACCCTTCATGCACACACTCTTTGGGTACTTCTGTGCAGCAGCATGCACAAAAGCTGTGTGGTTTAGCTCTTTGCCATATCTTGTTATGTCTAACGTACTTTAAGGACTTCTTGATTCTTTTCTACTTTTTTAAGTAGGGGTTTGGTATTGTCTTCATTCTCCCCAAACAGTGAAAGGAGAATGAGAATGCAATCGATTTCATAAATACCATTCTGGCTATGGAGTTAAGCTTTAGGTGAGCTGAATTTAAAGACAACAGAAAATAAACAAAAACTTCCAGCAATTTCTTCATGGGGGAAAAAAAAAAAGAAAGTACTAAAATATCCCTACTAAAACCCACAAGCTCTAAAAGACATCTTGCACATGCTGCTAACAACTCATTGGTGGAATAAAAAAATCGTTAATATATATTAATACTATTAATATTTTTCTTTTTTTTCATTTCCTGAAAGTTTAATCCTTTACTTGTATAGGAAGCTTAAGAAACTTCTCAATAATATTAACCTTGCAATATAAAAATATAAGCATGGGCATCATTCCTGCCTGTCACCTCTGGTCCAACCAAAGTCAGCTGGATTTAGAGGAATATTTTTCAGACAGCATGTCTATCACATCAATGCCTCAGCTTCCCTGAGCTGCAAAGGGGGTCCCTCACTTGAAGAACTTGGAGCTACTCATGTACAGGATAAAATCCTGAACAAGTGAGCCAGAGCATCAACAAAAAGATTTCACTTGATAAGTAACTAAGCAGATGCAATTGATCAATTTAATGAATAATGGAGGGGTGAGAAGTGTGGCATGGCCTTTAATAACCTCACAGGCTACAACCTGAGTATTTCTCATCTGAAAGATGTCATCTCCAATGGTATATAATACACTTGTGCTTAGGGTGGACCCTCTGCCAGGGCAGGAAGAAAACTGTCACTTGTCCCAGCTTGCTGTTAGGACAAATATTTTTACAACCACTTCCAAAGCTGCTGTGAAGTGTATCTAAATATCTACTTATCTGTCTCTCTATATATTCCCATAATCAGAACTGCAGTCTTGTGAAACCCAGGTTGGCTTACACTTTGGAGATGTGAATCCTCTCTTACTGAGTTTATGAAACACATAGAATAAGAGTTTGTTTAAGGAATATTTACTTACTGGTGCAGCCAGTTGTAGACACTAAGATAGACAAGTAAGTGTTTTTTGTCAGGTACAAATTAGTCAGAAGTACTTTGAAATACATGGGGTTTATAAAATGGCCTTTTAAATAATTTTTACTATGGGTAGTATCAACATTTTTCCCACCTTTTGCTTATCAATTTAAGTGTTCCCTACCTTACTGATAAAACAACAAAAGAACAGTGGCTCCTGCCATGAAAACAGCCCTCTGAATGGCTTGGACCACACACAAGTGCTCCATGTATTTTAAGATTCTTTTTCAATCAATTCCATTTGTATTATTTAATGCCAGTACTGCAATCTGCTCTCTCACTCCCCGTGTTGTGTTTTCAGGCATCCATTATTTCTGCCATAAAAAGCTTTCATTTTTAGGACCTGTTTCTGGGGTTCTTTTTCCCCTCTTGGACGAGATGCAAGGCTGAACATCTGTACCATCCAGTCATTCAGATATAGTTTATTACAATGTAATCAGAGCACTTCTGCAGTAACTGGGCTGCTTAAAATTGCTCCTGGTAAACACTTCAATGAAAGCTAATGCAAATTATCCAAGAAAGGCTTTGTTAGACAAACCACATCTACCACAGAGGCGGAGCCATTAGCAGTATCAGTTTCACAGAAGGTGGGTGGCTTCTCTAATCAAAGATATTAGCACTCTACAGATTTGTGCCTCTACATTCTAAGCAACTCCATGGTTCACACATGTGTTACCCAGAGGTTACAGATAAAAGTGCAGGAAAAGCTGTCCTCCAGCAGCAGAACTGGCTGAAAAGACTTTCAGGCAACCCAGTAGAATGTTTTCCCAGAATACATCCCCACAACCTTCTTTGCCTATCACCCCCTATTACTTGACCACGTTCACCCCCACTGGCCCTTTGCCTTTGACCTTTCTCTGCCACTGCCTCTGATTTTGTATTTGTTTTCTGACGACCTATTATCAATCACTTTTAAGGACCCTTAAGCAGAACATTTAATCTAGGCATGTGAAAGTAGTAGGTCTTGCCATCAAAGAAAGAAATAAGTTATTGTAAGCCAAGGATAGTTTGTATCCCTTGAGACAGTAAAGCCAAATCAGAAAAAATAAAATAAACAGGGAACATAAAAAAAGTTACACATGTTCCAGTTGCCAGAACTTGAAATGGGTTTGAAGTGCCTCTCAGGGTTATCCACTTTGATAACCCACAAACCAAGACTTCTGCTTAGAAAAGTTCAAGTGCTGGTGTCAGCTAATTTCTCTTGTACCAAAATGTTGCATTTTATTTCCACTGATTAGCATAAAATTGTTCCCATTGTCTCAGCCACACAGGCACACAATGGTGCCAAAGATCTCTGCAGTGGGGAGTTTCTGGGTATTTCCAGCTCCTGGCTTTCCTTTAGAATTCATTAGCCACAAGAACAGCACATGCTCTGTGCTGGATTTCCATATACACAGCAAGAAAAAACACTGTTTTTACCTTTGGCCCACTGAAAATTTTAATCATCTACTATGAAGTCATAATTTGCCTGTGTAACAGATTTTTTTTTTCCTTTTTATTCCTTTACCTGCCAATATCTACTTACACCTGCCAATATATAGCATACAAAAACCTTCTATAGTGTGTCTGTCGCTGAATGTTCTCAGTGATAAGAAAATTGCACATACATGCTGAGAAGTAATCAAATGGTTATTAGAAATGACTGTCAACAGTTATTATTGCATATCCCTTCCTCTCCTTTCTTCTCTTCCATTTTCCTACCGCTACATTTCCATCTACCTGTTTGGAGTTATTCTCTCTTCCATTGTTATGGAAAAGTTTTTGTAAAATAGAAAATAAATTTTAAAACAAACAAACAAAAAAAACCCACACAAAAACCACACATGAGAAAAAGGAGGGGAAGGGGGAACTTTCTACTCCTGGCTGGGAGTGATGTGCTCTGCAGCCAGTCCATGTCTCTCCAAGGCAGTGAGGAGGAGCTCCTCACATTGAATTAAGGACTGAGAAGCTCAGTTTTTCTGCCCTAACAAATATTGTTCTTGGCTCTGTTCAGTCCTGCTGGCTGCAGCTGTCCTGGCAGGTCACCCTCCCAAAGACCC
>WBNM01026982.1:41480-90186 GCA_013399055.1 Ramphastos sulfuratus
TCAACCCTGCAGTTCCTTCCTCCACTCTTTCTGGTTGGCATTCAGATCCTTCAAACACTTAACTCATCATAAGAACAGGGGCAGGAGCTATCTTTTCTGTTGTGTGCTGTGGTGTATAAAAGAATACTCATCCTCAACAAATTAATATTAATTGCAGGTCACTTTCTGAAGTAGTGGACAAAGCAACATTTTAGTCCTTTTTTTCAGAATTGATATCTCAGCATCACAAATGCCTAGATCTGGTGCTGTAATGCTCTGAGAAAATACTGAAGCTCCCAATGCTAAATAAAATTGATGGTTGGAGGCTGAACTGTGAGAAAATCCTTTCTGAGGGAAAGGTACTTCAAAAACACCACCAAACACAGCCAACCTCCTGAGAACACGATTTTGGGGAACTTTTCTCTTTATCTTGCATGAAACTAAGTGCCCGATAGAGTCTAATGTTCTGCTGATGAAATCTGATTAATAAATTCATAGGAAAAGTTTGCTACCCTCAGAGAAGGAAGGTGGAGTCACCAAAACCCTCCCCTGCAGCATTATATCATGCACTCAGACATGCATTATACTCCCCAGGAGGGGTTTAACCCCTCCAGGGTCTCTCTCTGAGTGTAAAGTCATTTGCTCCCTTGAACCACTGGAGGGACTTTGAAAAACATGGTCTGGAGTTCCTCTGTTGTGAGGGAGCCAGTGTTGGGACAGTGTCCCAGCTAGGGTAAGGAGCAAGCCATATGGATTGTGCAGAAGTCACATCTAGATCTAATCCCATTCAAAAAGTCACCATTCTAGAAATTTAGAAAATTTAGGTTATTTTACACCTGCAGAGGCAACTTGGTTCCTAACTACCCTCCCTCTTCCAATCATCAACATTGGCACAAATTTTGTTATTTGCATCATCAGGAAGGAAACAACATGAATCTTGTCCTGGTAGGCTTTCTACAGCCTGCTCTCCAAAGAGCCTAGAGATCATTTGTATGAGCAGGGAGGGGAGCAAACAGCAGAAAGAAGAGTAAATTTTCCTAGCTCATACGGCAGTTTGTGGCAGAGCAGATGATAAAATCCAGCCCAAAAGGTAGCACAAAAACAGGTTAAGTTCTTGCAACATCTACTGCTAGAGCTGTTACAGTCATATTTCCAGGCCAATTTAGACTGTTTATTTGAAATAAACCAATCAAATAGTATTTCACAATCCATGTCAATCTTCACTCTAGCATCTCAAAGTGGCTTACACTTGTTGGCTAAAGATGGAAAGGTCAAAAATACAGCTTTTCACAGCTGGCAAACTCATAACACCAAAGCTTGGAGCCATTTAGCGAAGTTCATCCCACAGAATTTTGCCTTCCAGCCCAAAGATTTCCACCCCTCCTCCTCCAGCTTCAGGGGTACTGGGAATTTCTCTGGAGCACCTACATGGTGCTGTTAAGTTGTGGTGTTCACTTGGTGGCCCTCCTCTGCTTAAGGAAGGTTGCTTTCTGGCAAAGTTTGAATGTAAATAGCTTTCTACAGTAAAAGGCCACTAATGATGAACGCACTGCCTTAGCTCTCCGTAGCTCTTATTCCCTTAGGTGAGGAGAAAACCTCTGTGTGTGTTCCTGACCCATTTGCATGTCTCCTTGATCTGCTGAGTTGGTGTGGCAACTTGCTAGACAATGGTCAGCATTATGTGAGGCAACTTGCATTAACACTGCAGCCCACAACAGGACTGGTGTTCTGACAGGCACTAACCCAAAGCAAAGAGAAAAGAATGGAAAACGTTAGCCAGAAAGAAAGATTGAATATAAGAAACCTTCAGCTAATATAGCTTATCTGGTAGCTCTTTTCTGGTTCAAGGCAATACTTACTTTGTTAAAATAAAAACCACCAACCAACCCCACGGCAAACCAGGCAACCATACAAAAGAGTGAGGTTTAAAACTCTGTCCAAACAAAAAAGTTGATTTGTTAAGGATCTTGCCCAGTTGTCACCATTATATCAAAAAAAGCAGAACTGTGATCCATTAATGAACATCTAAAGGGGAGCATGACAAGGCTGGTCTTATTTGCAGTTCATACAAGGCTCTTCAATGACGTAGCTGGGGATCATTTATTAATCCATGCCCAGTTTGTTTTCATGCTGTGTCAGGGAATCTAAATGGAAAATGGGTGCCTTGCTTTATCTCTGCAATTCTTTGTTTGGATATTTGTTTTCAAAGCTTGCTCGTCTGATTAATAAGGCCAGTGTAACGCAAAAGAAGAGAGGAATGTGTCACATCAGTTTTGCACACAGCTAAATGTCCTCCTGGCTGAGTGATTGTCTATTTCAGCAATCATTTCCTAATTCATATTACTTCCATGTGATAGGGGGGGAAAAAAAATGTTGATTCCCATTGGAACAAGCTCAAAAGCCACATGCAATCTGATTATTTGCTCTGCTTAAGCACAGAAACCAGGAATAAATCAATCCAAGTACTACATGAAAACAAAGAGAAACAAACAGGTATGTAGGATGCAATGAATGCACAGGATCTCCTACTAGATTGTCAGACTCCTGGAGTATTGCCACAAGTTCATTAAAATTCATTTGCCACCTGAAAAATGGGAAAAACTCAATTTTCCCTTGAGAAAATTTGACAGCTTTCCACCCAGTCCTTGCAGGATAGTAACAAATTAGATGTTCTTAACAGGTAGTTACCTACCGGCACCTGGAGCTGTAATTGGTGAGTGGGAAATATGTTGTGTGCTGGTAAGTAGTGTCCCACTGGGATTTACAGGGATATTGCCCTAATGAAATGAAGTATAGAGACCTCATTAATGCAACGCCACATCAGTGTTCTCTGGGTTTGCTGGTAGCTATTTTTTGCCACTCTATCTGCAGGGCTATATTGGTATGTTATATTGATATTTGCCTTGAGAGCAGCCTGACCAAGCCCACCGGCTGGTTCCTGACCTATAGAGTAGGTCCATTCAGGAGAAGATAAGCACACCCCTAGCATCCTCTGATTTTTTTAGCTTCAGCAGTTTTTTATGGAGAGCTGATGATGAATTTCCTTCAGAGCAGAGATTGAAAGCACTGGCACTGTCTTTGTTGCCAAACAAAGCAAAGTCAGACACATCATCTGCTAGAGGCAAGACAACTCAAATGAAATAGTCAAGAAATGCAGGAAGAGCTGAAGTGGTGGCTGACACAGGCTACCTACTAGTTATTTAGCTCCATAAAACTTTGTTGACATCTCAGCTTTAGCAGTCAGATCTGTCCTTCTGGCGGTGAGGAAGGTGAGGGAAACACATCAACTTCTGTCCTTGATTCTGTGTGTTACTGAGATTCAGCAAAACATGTTTATGAGACTGATAATAAGAAAAGTTATTTTGGCCAAGGCATGTTAGTAAAACAGCAAGACTTTGCTGCTCAACTATTCATGTTATGGAATACAATCACCAACAAAAGAAGTGCAGCTTATTTATCCAAGGATCAGTAAGGTTTGGATCTCTGCTCTAATATAGTTTATGTGAGTGGCCCAGGATAAAGCTAGGATCAGGCATCTCACAGAGCTGAATACTTCTTTCTCCAACACCTAAGGTTACAATCAGGGCTCACACATGTTAAACATCCCACCTCAGTGTCCTGGCTTCCTGAGTTGAGCCTACAGATTCACCTGAAGAAGTGAAACACCAAGAAAGATGTGGCGGGACAAAGACTATGTCTGGAAGGGTTTTCACAGACATGAACTGTGCAACATTTACCTTCATCTACTAGAAATTGTTCTTGCTATGCTTCACATGCTGTTGCTTTCATCACTTTTCCTCTGAGCTGGAGGGAGCCATATAAACAGGTTATGCTTCTGAATATATCCTCACATATATTTAAGGGACCTTCATTGCTCCATTTATTTCTATTTCTTTGGAAAGGAGGAAGAAAAGGGTGTCTGAGCGTGTCAGTATCTGAGTCTGATGTGTAAAGCATTTTTCAGGTGCCTGTTTTCAGGCTAAGAAAGGTCTTTCCATCTTTCACAACCACACCCACCTCTACCCTTTCCATTGAAACTGTCTGACTCTCTGTGTGCTAATCTGGACTGTCTGGGATATTTTCATTTTTGTCACACAAGAAATTCTTAGCTACCAAAACCTGATGTGCGCTCCCACAAAGCATGACCCAGATCCCAGGTTTGCAGAGATGATATCATACCCCTGCCTCTCTAGATTGCCTGTAACTCATCCTCAAAATATCCACAGCCTATTGTGCTTCGATTTGAAAATGCCAGTCACTCGGGGTGGAGTTTATACCTAACACAGACCAGATAAACTCCAGTCATCGCCTCACAATACTTCTTTTTTGATTTAATCTTTAAAAGGACAGACTGCTGGTTAACTGAGAGTCCCCTGTTTGATTGACAGTATCTGTCAGAGGCAATGAACTCCACTTGAACATTGCCTTTATGTTCCTGTGTAAAGTTGTTCAACTGTGACCCTTCCATCTGTTCCAGCTAATCTGAAAGTCATTTAGGCTGGCTTCTCCATTCAGCCCAAACACAGCACATTCTCCTGTTAACACACATATGCAAAGTTGTCAGGCTGTCAGCTACGTAAGGGCTTTTTTTTTTTTCCCCTCCCTCTTTTTTTTTTTTTTTTTGAGGCTCTCACAACATCTGTGTATGCATTTCCTTGTAACAATTCCAATTTTTTAAAAAAAAAAAAATTATAAATTACTTTTTTTCTGAGCATGCCAGGAAATCTCCCAGCATCACTTCAGAAAAGGTTCCAAATGGTTCTTTTTAAGGAGAGGTCATCAGGTAACTGGCTGCCATGCTCCATGTGCATGTGTAAGCCTCCATATTTTAAAGACTGAGACAAATGGTTGCCTTGAAGGTGTAAGGTCTTGACCTAAAAGGGCTTTTAAGATTTTGGAAGACTACTGTTTGTTTGGGTTTTTTTTAATATATATATATATATATTATATATGTATATACACACATACACACAGAGTTCATTTTATATATATACACACACATATAGGTGTTCAAGGCAGGTTTGGACGTGGCACTTGGTGCCATGGTCTAGTCTCGAGGTCTGTGGTAATGGGTTGGACTTGATGATCTTTGAGGTCTCTTCCAACCTTGGTGATACTGTGATACACAAACACACACACACACATACAGATATCTCACACACACACACAAAACATTTGATTTGATATTATGAGAAATCGTTAGGCTTTTTACCCTATTTTCTTTAGCTAACCACAGGTGGAGCGAGCTCGATTTCCCAGCAGTTCTAGTGGGAGACAAGTTTTTAGAATCATAGAATGGTTTAGGTTGGAAGGGACAAAGATCATCCAGTTCCAGCCTTCTGTCATAAACAGGAACACCTCCCACTAGCACAGGTCACTCAAGGCCTCATCCAATCTGGCCTTGAACACCTCCAGGGAGGGAGCAGACACAACCTCCCCGGGCAACCTGTGCCAGTGTCTCACCACCCTCACTGAAAAGAACTTCTTCCCAACATCCAGTTCAAATCTCCTCTCTGCCACTTCAAACCCATTACTCCTCATCCTGTCATTACAAGACCTTGTCAACAGTCCCTACCCAGTCCTCCTGTAGCCCCCTTCAGATACTGGAAGGCCACTCCAAGGTCTCCTCGAAGCCTTCTCTTCTCCAGGCTGCAGAGCCCCAACTCGTAGCCTGTCCTCATAGCAGAGCTGCTGCAGCCCTCTGAGCATCTTCATGGCCCTTTTAACAACCATGAGGTCTCTTTGCCCTGTAGATAGGCTACAGCCATTTGAAGACTCTTTGCTTTGCTATTAAAACTACCTTTTCTCTGCTGTTCTGTGCTCATACACTTTCACTACTATATGAAGCCATGTTCTGTGGTGGAATATCTGAGCAAGAAGCCAAATACACCTTCAGACCACCTTCAAATATCTAAGCATCACGATTGTATGCAGTACAGGCAACAAGATTTGCTTTCCATCTTGAGCTAGACTTCGAACAAAGTTTTGGCTGAGGTTTCTGCAGACTGTTCATGGTCACCTCTAAAGACTTCCCAGTCTTTAAATATATATATAATATGTGAAGAGGACTCACACAAGCTGGGCTGAAAAACTTCACTTGTCACTCTTAACCAGCAAGGTAGCAAAAACTGATGTGTCCAAATCTGCTAATGCCTTCCAGGTGTTCCAAACAGAGAAATAAATGTGCCTGTACATGCACCAAATCCCTACCCTGGGAAGCAGAAGATGTGCAGTCAATAGTCTGCAATATAAAGGTGGTATATACTACATGTGGGGATCAC
The DNA here is from genome assembly GCA_013399055.1 of Ramphastos sulfuratus. NCBI lineage: Eukaryota > Metazoa > Chordata > Aves > Piciformes > Ramphastidae > Ramphastos > Ramphastos sulfuratus. The sequence continues at coordinate 47,741 of WBNM01026982.1, forward strand.
CCTGGCCCTGTGTCAGTGAGGTTGAGGATGATAGAAGGCTGATAGCCTCACATCACAGAGGGGATGGAGCTACACAAGGATCTGGAAAAATCAACCCAACAAATCATAAGCCCTCAACTGACCAGAGAAGCTTTCACTGTGTCCCTTCCCTCTCAATTCAAATGTTAATGGCTAAAGATATTTTTATTCAGATCAAAATATGGAACCAAAACTGGCACTGTGGGTACACTTCAGTTTGAATTAGATGGCATCACACTAACAACTGTGCTGCCTATCTGACATGGACATACTTTGAGGCACTAAGGAAGCTCTTAAATAAAAGCATTAACATGCATGAACCAGAGACTATGGAAATAATTATCCTATTAAAAAAAACAAAAAACCAAAACACTATTTGTCTGCTGAGCTGCACAAAAGTGGAGGTGAGCACATAATCCAGAGGGCATGCATAGCCAACATAAGGATCTCAAAACAAATGGTACCAAAGTGGAAGGAAGCAGAAACAGCAACTGAAATGGGATGTAAGAATATTCGCTGCATTCCTGACATGCATCATGATCAGTCAGTACCATCAGGAGTGTCTTCCCTATTCCTTTCTTTTTGTCCCTACATGTGATGGTTTGGGAGTTACCCCCTCCACACACTTNAATTAGCTTCAAACCAGCACACTACAACACATTTTTTACAATGGCTTAGTGATGCAATTAATTCGTGCTTGTACTTCACCCAGCATCTGTTTTTTCCAAATTCCTCAATCTATCTCTAACTGCAAAGCTGTCAAATATCAGATGCCAGTATTTTTATTTTTCTTTGAAACCTACAGTTGATCTTTTAGTTGGCATCCAAAATGAAATTTCTCTAGTGGGCTTAAGCCATTGTTCATCTTTTCATAGAATGGTTTAAGTTAGAAGGGACCTCAAAGATCATCTAGTTCCAATCCCCACCATAGGCAGGGACACCTCCTGCTTTTCTTCCAGAAAGTCTGGTTGGGAGTCTTTTTTTCTTGTTTTAGGTTTTTGTTTTTTTAGGAAATGTGATCTTTTTATGTAATGATATGACTCCAGGAACTGTGGCTCTGACAAAACCCACCACTTCTATCAAATCATCCAGTCCATGAGTTACACTGTGCAGTGAATGGTAGCACTGTCTGTCTCTCTGCATAACTTGCAACGCAAGGATTTGTAAGCCCCAAAGGGCTGTTTTCAAACCTAAGTGGAAGTAAGAGCTGCTATCTGCAGAGACAGAAGTTGGTTTAGTGTATGAAATTTAATAAAATTTCCTTTCTCTAAGCAGAGTGCAGAAGCACTCTGCAAAGGACCACATTCAGTCAAACACTGTTCATGCATCTCAGGCCATGGCAAACGGAGCTGCTTTCTGGAATTTGGGACTGGCTAAGCAGCAGAAATGCTCACTGGGGAGTTTGTAGGTAGATGGTAAGTTTAGAGAAAACCTGAGTACCAATAAAACAAAAATCTTCATGAAGAAAGTCTTTATGCATTTCTTCCACAGAGACAGCCCCTGTGGAGATCCATTAAATGGGTTTGGGGAGTCTGGAAAATGGGGCATGGTTCTCTCCTTTAGCCAAATTAAAGTTGCCAGACCTCAATTTTCCAGAGCTTCTTCTAAAGACCTTCTGTTCTTTCACTCAGGATAAAAAAATAATTCCTATACTAATCCTTGGACATTGCAAGATTTATTCCTACATTTTACCACCTAGGTAGCCAAGGAGTGTTTAAGAGGCTGTCCTCAAGACACAGCACGAGCTAAAGGCACCACGAGCACCCAGGTGCTGCAGTAGTACCAGTGCCAAGCATCAGCCATTGCAAGTGCCTCAGAGTTGGACTTGTCAGATGGGACAAACACAAGCACAGCCTCATCCAACAGAGCTAAAACAATTCAACCTCCTACAAGTACAGAGGAAATTAGTTCAGAATAGTAGCATAAAAATAATGAACTCATACCCAGCACTGCACAAATCTACTACAGTTCTGCACAGCTCTTCCTCCCATACCCAGCCAAATAAAACAGCAAACCATTTGATTTGATATTATGAGAAATTGTTAAGCTTTTTAATCTATTTTCTTTAGCTGACCACAGATGGAGCAAGCTCAATTTTCCAGCAGTTCTAGCAGGAGGCAGAATAAATTTTTAACTTCCATGAGGTCCCTTTGCCCTGTAGATAGGCTACAGCCATTTGAAAACTTTGCTATTAAATCTTCCTTTTCTCTGCCATTGTGCTCATACACTTTCACTACTATATGAAGCCATGTTCTGTGGTGGAATATCTGAGCAAGAAGCCAAATCCATTCTGGTGCTTCCTTTTATATGTGTTTGCTTATCATAATAGAATGGATTTTGAAAGCATGCTTGCCTGAGGGGGGAAAAAAGGAAAAAAAAAAAATAAAAATCAACAGATACAAAGAGCAGAGCTAGATTACAATGTTTGCAGCTGCCCAGTATCTTGTGTTGTTCCAGCATTGGTGATTTTTGCATTATTCAGTCAATTAGCACAACAAGATGAGGTCTCAGACTCTGCATAAACTACTGCTCAGCACAAAAAGGCTTACTAAATGCAAAATGAAACAGAGGACTATTGGGGGAAAAAATAAACCAAATGCTATTTACATCTCTCACTTTCAGATCAAGGGTGACATTCCCAAGTAAAAAGCATCTGAACTGCAGTCCACCTGCACATAGCAGCAGCAGGAGTTGCAGAATCACAGCCCAGCCTCAAGATTCATTCAGGTTTCGAGCTAAACTCGCTCCTTTATGAGTTTTTAAATCAAGCTTGTCTAAAAGGTGCAGGCTGCCTAACCTGATATTACACACACGAGAAGAAAAAAAAAAAAAAGAAAAATCTCTTTTGTAAAGTCCCACTTGTTGTATTTTGCTGAGCTGTGGAGTTCAGTGCAGTGCTTTCCAGGACTTCTCCCAGCACGGCCCTGCATCGGAGAAGGAGCCAGCCGAGTGCTCTGACATCAGTCCTGGGTGGCACGCAGAGCAGACATGCACTGGGGTGGGAAACATTGAACTTCACCCTCCAAAAGTATCAAAAGGGGACTTCATTAAACCTAAAGATTTTTTGCAGTGAGGTAACAGCTTATAGTGTATTGCAAAGAGATATGAGAAAGGGCAAGATTTTTCTTATCTTTTGTTATTGGAATTGACCCTCAGGGTCCTTAGGCCTTGGTGAGAGCTTAAGCAAGCTTAGATCAAGGAAGGATTTTGAAATTGAATTTATTCAGATTAGCAAAACCTTCCATGAGAGGATTTACTCTCAACAAGCTGTTGCCAACTCTGAGCTTAGACATCCCAGCAAATTTTCCTGATTTACAATCAACCTTTTTCTTTTTTTTTTTTTTAAACAAGGCTGGCCTCATTAAAATGTTTGCAGTCAGCATTCACACAGTATCAAAGATTCCCTACCAAATGTTTATTTATAGGTGCTTGCCTTGCTTATCCAGATAATTTTCATTCAGATGACATTGCAGGGGTTTAGGGGGAAGAAAAAAACCAACAAAACACAACAATAAACATACTACAAACTGTAGAGAGGCAATTGCAGCAAGGAAAATGTGCTCTAAAAATGAAAGCTACTTCTCAGTCACTTCATTTCCTACTAAAAACAGATTTCAACCTCATAAAAATTAAATTTCACTCTGGCCCTTGACATATTTCAATATTTGTATACCCAAGAGAGTGAGGTGCAGGTTCCTATTTGTGCCTGCAGACCTGTAACATGCTCAGAGCATAATCACAGAATTAACCAGGTTAGAAAAAACTTCTGAGATCAAGGCCAACCTATCACCTAACCCTTCTAGTTAACTAAACCATAGCACTAAGTGCAGCAGGCAGCAGCTTCACAAGTGAAATCCAAGCAGCTCTTGTGTCACTCAATATTTTGCCACCTGCTTTACTGGGTTAGGGTTTTACCTCACAGCCCCAAAACAAAATCTGCATGGTTGAGTTTCACTGTATGCTTGCACTGGAAACTTTCTCCCTGCACTTAGGCAAAGGAAGGAGATGTGTCAGGGGATGACTTGCTCAAAGAATATTTCTTGGTTGACTTCTACCGACTCGGGTGCCACATCTCTGACACATACAGGAGAAATTCCTTTGTTACCAGAAAAATTACACTATGGCATCTCAGAGACCTGCATTGGGGCTTCAAATTCCATGTGTGCTTTGCACAAATTCATACCTTGTCTACTCTGGTGGAAACAAGTTCAGCAATAACTGCCATTGGGAGGAACCCACACATGGAAACGTTCTCCTCTCTGAAGATGCAACCACAGGGAACTCTGGGTCTAGTACCCATTTTTGGGCCGTTTTGAACTGTATCTGTCTACCTCATCCAAATTCTGTATAACTTGAGCTACATGGTAAACACTGTTGGGTTGGGGTTTTTTTTTTTGGTGGGTGTTTTTTTTTTTCTTTGAAGAGTGAAAACCAGAGCAATGTAACAGCTCCATCTCATGCTTTCTTTCCTGGTTGAACCTTAGAAGTACATTTTAGATTTTCACAAGTGGAATAGATATACAGCAGTGAAAACCTAAACACAGATGAACACCCTCAGATGGTTTACTAATATAATTCAATAGGGCAAGGCACCAAAACACTGCAACGCTCATTAAGGGTTATGACACTGAACTGATACAGTAAATATTTCAGATGTGCTCAATGTTCTCAGCATTTACTCATTTGTTTGAATGCTTCGATGCTACTTTTATTCCCCCAGCCAAATCTGGTTTTCTCAACTCAGACCTTTGTGGCTTATTGGCAAAAAAGGAAAAAAAACCCACCCTGCAAGTCTGTACCTTTCATACTGTGAGAGATTGTGTGCAGTGTTTATGCCAGATCTCTTAGTTTTGAAAATCTAGCAAGCATAGATTTATAAAGACCTCTCAGAAAAATCTGATTTTATGCCACAAAACCTTTTTATGCTTTAAAAAAAGTGGATTTTGGTTGGTTGGTGGTTTTTAACTGGAAAAAAAAATCACAGAAGAAATAGTTATCAAGGAATGTTTCTGTGTAAACAAAGCTTAAACCTTGAAGGAAATTTTATTTAATAAGGCATTGCTTTCACCTATTTATAATTCTGGCCGAATTTTGCTCATTTGAAGTGAAAAAATTAAGTACCAAGTCTTAACAAATAAATAGCAAAGATCCAGATAACAAGTTTTTAAATCACACAGAATCACAGAAACATGCAGGTTGGAAAAGCCCCTCAGGATCACCAAGTCCAACCTATAACCCTACTCCACAAGATTCACCTTAAACCATATCCCAAAGCACCACATCCAAACGACCCTTAAACACATTCAGGGTGGATGACTCCACCACCTCCCTGGGCAGCTCGTTCCAATGCCTGAGAATGGGAGATGTCACGAGGTACTACTACTACAGAAGACTTAAAAGCCAAGTTTCTCTACATCTCCCTTGTAACTAGACTGATAAAGACACCTGGGAATTAGAAGAGTTGATAAAATGAGGTCTCAGACTCTGCAGGACTGACACTGACAAAGCACTGTATTCCTGCAGTCGAAAAGCAAGCAAAGTTCAGTGAAGAGCACCCATACATTTACAGTTTTTCCAGAAAAGTTTTTGTAATGAGCCAACCTGATTTTTCCTGCCAGGCAGAGGGGGTTTGTTTTCATTAGGAATCAACAGATTTTGCACAAGCAGCAATGTCTGGAATCACCTTCACCTCTGCGTGATGGGCGCCGAGTCTGGTTAAGGTACATGGGATTCCCCTTTGCCCTCTCCCAAAGTGTGCATATGCATGTGTTATGGGAGCCAGGTTTGGTAACTCTTGCAAATTCTTATTTCCTATACTTGCCTAACTCTAAGCCCATTGTAGGTGGCATTAGCCTCATTTCTTGTCCAAAAGATTACTGCTGTATGTATACTATCTTAAATGGTCTTTTTGTGACCTCACTCTGTACCCTGAAACAAGTGAAGCAGGTTTTTGTGGTGGGGTTTGTTTTTTTTTTTCCCCTCTAGTGATGGGCATATGGGGGAGGGGGGGAAGAATTTTTTTAAAAAAAAAAAAAAAAAGAGGAAAAAAAAAAGCAGGGGGTGGGGGGAAGAAGAAAATCACCATTACCCATGCGGTGCACCAAGGCACACAGACTTCCTTGTGATCGTATTTAAAGAAGCTGGCACAAAGAAATAGTCATTGCAGCTACAATAGGGGAAATCTAGTATGCATTTCCAAGGAATCACATTTTGGGGAGAATTACAGAATAATTACACATATGCTTAGATCACGAGCATTCAATGAAGCGGACAATATTTTGAGGATTTAAGATGTTGGTGTTGTGGTCGTCTCTAAGAAACCAGGATAATTCAGACATTCAAATGCAAAACCGCACCATTTGGGGAGTGTAATGCGGTCTGTTCTGGTCAGTGTTACAAATTCGGAAAGGATTCCCTGGCTGCAGACATTAGCCACTTAATACTTAAATCTGTTTCCAAATGTAAAGCATGCAACAAAAGTGGTTTGCATTAATGAAAGGGATCCCCGCGCTGGTGCGGTGACACATTTCATTAACGCGCTGCATTACCCATGTAAAATATAATCACAACAGATATGCCTGTCCTGCAGCTTGACAAGTCCCACAGATGAAATATCATTTAACTAATTATGCAATAAACCTCCATCTCAGTTCCAGCATTTTCTAGCTGTAGCCTGAGCTAATTTCACATCGACATATGCGGTGGAACTCCTCAGCCTTGCAGCTGTGATTACAGACAGCTTCGTGCTGTTGATTTGATTTCTGAGAGCAAAGCAAGCTCATCGGGCCATGAGAATTGTCAACTGCTAATGAATTGCTAGGAAGTGCCAGCAGATGAGGGCAAATATGTTTTGTCTTTCCCTAGCAGTGTCACAGCACAGACCGTTGCCTTTTGTGTCGGCTGCACTTGTAAACACAGAGACATGCAACCGAATACAGTTTGGAGGAACTTCACATTGTTCTGATATTCCATAAAAGCAAAACCACAGAGACACTGTTTAGAACAGAGCAAAGAAGCAGCATCGAGCTCTATTTCTACCTATCCTCTGCTTTCTTAGAGTGGATTTTAATAGTCTTTAAAACAGGAGGCAGCTTTGGTTTTTCTGCATCTGGTCTTATAATTGAGAGCATAAGAACAGCATCATCAGAATTCAAACAGTTATTTGTGTGAGCCAGGGTGTTCTGCAGTCAAAGGAAGAATAAATGTATTATTATAGCCTCTACAACGTGCTACAGGCTTAGGATGAAAACCCCTACTCAGATGACCATGCTGTAGTGCTTACTGAAACTACTGGTATGGGTGGGAGCCTGCTTTGAAAATTACATCATCTGAGACTGTTTGATTTAACAAACATTTACTTCTGGCAAGTCTGGACATAGTGCTTGTTTGTGGCAAGTACTGCCTTCAAAGCAGGGCATGGCAGTGCTGGAGAGCCAAGGGGTGAATTTCTCCAGCAAACATCTCACCCTGTTGTTGCCATTACGGCAGCAGTAAGCAAGCTGAGCATTTGAAGGCTGAGTCGCTACAAAATGCAGTGTAAGCAGGACAGTTCTCAGTTCCCTTCAGAGCCCTCTGACCAGCAAATACAACGAATTTGAGGCAATTCTACTCCGTTTTCCTCCCTTCCCCCCAAATCACAACACCCACATAAAAAGGGCAGCAGCCACAATGAAAGAAGACCAAAGAGGTTAATCAAACCACAACGGGAACACAGAGAATCCTATCCTAATTGCTTGGAAAGGACATTCTTGTTTTCTGTAACATTGAATTTTTTTCTGTATATTTTCTGAAATTTTGAATTTCAGAAAATTCTGAAACTGAATTTTTTCTGACTATTTTCTGTAACATTACAATTTTTTGTTTTTAATTAATCTAATTAAATTAACGAGAGTAAATTAAATAAATCTTACTCAATTTGTTAAACAAAAATGTCCACAAAACCACTTGTACAGGGAGATGGGTAGTAGGTCATCCTCCACTAACAACATTATCATGCCTAGAGCTGTTCTAAGCCAACACACTTCATTCTCAAAGGCCACAAATGTAACTTTCCCAAGCTCAGAGTATAGAACTGTAGAATGGTTTGGATTGGAAGGGACCTCTAAATGTCATCTAGTCCAACCCTCTTTCAGTGAGCAGGGCCATCCTCTTGGCAAACAGTCATGACTTTACAGCAAACCTTTACAAAGTGGTTCTAGCAGTGTTCTACCTGCTGACCTTAGACATCTTCCTCTGCATCCAGCAAGGATGCAAACAATTTCAAGCAAGTGTAGAAGACAAAGCTAAATCTGGTTAAGCTATCCTCAATGGAAACAGGAACGATTTCAGTCTAAAGAGATTAAATCCTCCTGTAGTATCTGCACAGCTGGAAGCAAAATAGGGCAAGAGCTAGTAGAGAAACGTACAATCACCTGTAACAGTTTACTCTTGCCACTGTGCTCAGCAGTATTTTGGGGACGTTATGATTAGCAAAGCACAAGAGTAGCTGTCTGGACAATTTATGGTTCCCATTAGCATTTTGCAAAGTGATGAAAGACTGTGGCCAGGGAAGAAACAGTAGATGAATCAAGGCTTGGCTGGCAGGCTAGAGGAATGAATATGCGAGTCTGGCTTAATTTCATCTTCATGGAGGCTAAAACTGCTATGCAACTTGGTAGCTCAAGTCTTCCCTTAGGAGACATCTGATAGGTCCTGTGATGCTTTCGCTCACCCCAGTTTTATGCTGTAGTTACTGCTGGCTTGAGTGAAGTTACTCCTGACGCACACTAGCACATCTGCACCCCCAGCCAACTCCATTTGTTCCAGTGCCAACTGAAAGCACTCCTCGGGAAGATGTACGTGGCTGTCTAGCAGCAAACAGAGTAACAGCCTTCTGTCTCATCCTTGCTGGGCCTGTGTTGTTGCCTCAGAAAAGGCAGGTGCCATTTTTTCCTCTCTTACTCAGGAGTCCCTCCTTTTGATTAATAGCTGAAAGGATTTCCATAGTTCAGCCTCGAATGCATTAACTAAATAAAATTCCTGCTTGGAACACCCAACCACCTCACACGTTTGTTACTCACTCCATGAAGCTGATGGGATAGTGCCAGTGAGGACACTTGTACNGCCTCACATGTTTGTTACTCACTCTAGTGCCAGTGAGGACACTTGTACAGCAGTTACAGCACCAGCTGGAGCTTGAAAACATAACTATTACATCTGCCAGTTCCCCAGCCTAAACCTGGCTGTGTTCTTTCGCTGCCTCTCAAGGCTGAAGGACATATCAAATGTGAGATGTGTAGAACAAACCAGTCTTTGGCAAAGTAAAACTGTAACAGTCTAAAAAGGATTTGTTGAGGTCTGAGTTTGGTTTAGCCATCCTTTGACATAAAAATGTCTGGTGGCGTGGGAAAGCAAATTCATATTATCACATCTCTGGAAAACAAGGCTTCAGGGGCTCTGCTGTGGCTTCCACCTTCTCTGTATATATAGACAAGGAATGTCCCCAGACCTGGCTTGGTTTACCCCATGTGTCAGCCAGCCAGGACATACACTTCATTATTTCATGTATTTACTCGCTCCACAGAGCCATGGGGAAGCACAACGGCAGCATGATGACAGCTGTGATGATAGAACCACTATCACCTTCATGCCAGATGTCAGCAGAGAAGAGTGCACATAACTTGGGTTGCAAGAAGTCAGAAATATTCTAAGGTAGTTCTGAAACATCCTCTGACCTATTCTGGGTTGAAGTCATGGCCACACGAACTCAACACTTCAAAGTAAAGGTTATCATATCCATACTAACCCATCTGCCTTTTGGGATCTACGAATACCTGAAGGGAGGTTGGAGCAAGGAGGGGGTCAGCCTCTTCCTCTTCTCTAGAGGAAATGGTTACAAGCACTGCCAGGGGAGGTTCAGGCTAGACATTAAGAAATATTTCTTCACTGAAATGGTTATCAAATATCAGAACAGTCTGCCCAGGGCAGTGGTGGAGTCCTGCAAGAGTTCAAGCAGAGCATGGACCTGGCACTTAGGAACATGGTTTAGTGTTGACCTTTCAGTGCTGGGTTGAAGTTCCATTGGATGATCTTGGAGGTCACTTCCAAGGAGATGTATTCTTTGTATTTGCAAACAGCCCAGGAACTGCATTAGAAAACAATTGTAACCCAGAAATCTTTGGAGTTACATCTCTGCCTAGTGCTAACCAACACAGCACTACAGCCATCCAGCCTGGCTGAAGGTCTAACCTTGAGACTTCCAAACACCCAAAGCCTTAAACACTGCATTCACATTTAATCCTAAGCACCCTGAAATTTGATAAACCTGCACTCAGACACAAACCAGCAAACAGCTAAAGATGCTGCATGAGTTTTAGTTTATTATGTACACTTAGCTAACAAGCAACCCAAAACATAAACATTTTTGCACAAAGCAGCCTTGCTGTGGCACAAAGGACGCTGCAGTGCTCCCTCCTCTGCCTGGCCTTTCACGCTTTCCCTATTCTTCTGGTGAAACCTTAAGCCATGAAATTTCTTTTTTGTTCCTGCAAAGACATGGTAATGTCAAGCATTCACGACCATAAGCATGGAAAATTGATGAAATTACAGTGTGTTCAGGAAAATAATGCAGTGATGAGAGAGCCTCTGCTTGTATCTGCGTCCTGGTGGCAGCTTTTTGAACAGGTGAACATTTTTTCCTCCCTCTGTGCAAAACATCTCTCTGCATGAATACATCAAATAGATGCCCAGGGAGAAAGGTCAAAGGGAAATAGTCAGACAAATAATTAAGATATGAAGAGACCATGTATTAATTTCATTAATGCTTTCCAAACTCTTGTTTGGTTGAGGTGCACTTTTCAACTTGACACACGGCTCTAGAGAAATGCAAAACAACTCAGCTGGGCTTATTACTGCCAAAACTCAGGAAAGGCTTATTATGAACAACAAGGTAGCTCTCTTCCAGAGCTCCCCATGACCAGGAAACATCCAACCCAATTTCTCCATCTCCTGTTGGGTGTCCATGCAGCTACAACGGGATCTTCACACACTTTGCTCCTACACAGGGGCCAGGTGAACGAGTAAGTACAAACAAATACACAAAGCCCAAAGGTCCTGAACTTCTTAGCCAAACAAACACAGGCTCATTTTCTGGCAGCTGCCGCCATATACCACTCTTAAAAACAAAACAAAAGAAAAACAAACAACAACCAAAAAAACCCCAAACAACTTCTTTGCTTTTTTAGTTTAAAAGTCACCTCTCAGTGGTTTTCCCACAGGTCTGAGGACCAGGGCTGTTTTCTTAAAAGCTGAGACTGGTATATTTAGGTGGCTCCAGAAGCTCAAGGTCTGCCATAATGTCAGGAGAAGCAGCAACGCCACTCCAAATCCCAAAGTCTTACACAATCCTTGCACTTGGAAAAAGCAGGAGTGAAACTGCTGCGTAACAGCTGTTTGTTACCTCCCCCAGGCTTTAGGCAGCTCCACAAAGCACAAGACAGATGCCGAAGAGGGAGAAGTCCTGTCCTACCCGCCTGGCACACGAGCGGCAGGCAAAGCAATCCGCACGAGTGCTGCAGGAGGAGTTCTGCTCTCCGTCCGTGATTCCTCCCTTAGCATCATCTCTTGGCTGTGCTCATGCTCAGGTTGCCCTCTAGTGGCTGCTGTCATGAGAAAGCAGAGCCTGCCTCAACCAACTCAGGGCTGATCTGTCATTACAAAAGCCTTTTTGAACGTTTAAGACCTAGCATTTTATCCCTAAAGGCGGTCCAATACAGCAAGAGATTTTTATTCTGTTTATTTCAGCAACATCTTTACATGTTTAGCTTTAAAGTCCTAATCACCATAAAGTCTAATGACATAGATGGAGATGGCAATGCACAAGTTGCCTGCCCAGCTCACAGCTTGCAGGCAGGCTCCAGGGTGACATCTGAAACTTACTCTGCTGCCTGCTCCTCTCTTCTGACAATGAAGGGAGGAGAGGAGGAAGAGGGGAAGCTGAAGGCTGGACTGATTGTTCAGGCCATCACAGTCCTCACCAGACTTAGTGTCTCCAGCACAGACCAAACATCAAAAGACAAGTTGCCTGTTCTGCTTACTGCAAGGGACAGTTTCTCTCCTCTCCCCAGCCCTCCATGTGCACACATAGCACCTGGACCACACTTGTATATATTGTGCAGTATCTCAGCAGGAAAACGTAAAGGCTTCTCCTGATCTCAGTGAGTTTCCTTAGATCAAGTCCCAGCACAGGAAGACTCACAAATTCTCAACTGAAGCTCCTTATTGCTGTGCAAGTGTGAAGCCATTGGAAGTACAGGCAAACTGGAGACCCTGGCAATGTCAGGAGGACTTCTGATCTGTAATGGTACAGCCAGTAACTGATAACTGACAGAGTCAGGGGCCTCAGGAGATATCACCAGGCAGTGTCTGCCACTCTCCCTTGTCCCAAGCCCTCAAAGCCATGCAGCTTTCTCTGATGCCCGCTGATTTCACCCATAATTAGCTGGCTTACTAAATACTCCAGAGATGAGCCTTAATCTCCTGGTGGGTCAGCAATTATAAAAGCTTACCCACGCTTTCTAGCTTAATCAGAAGGTGTTGCAAGAAAGAACACTTAAATACAGTATCTCTGCCTCATGTATATTAAGACAAATTTGTTCTCTTTGTGGAAACCATCAGCTCAGGAAAAGAAAAGAAAAACCAAAAAGATGCAGTTTTATTTGTAAAGGTTCTTAGCTCTTATTAAAAGCTATTTAAGTTAATTTGGAAAGACTGAAAATGACTGTAAACTGACAGAGTGCCAGAGAAAGGAGGACCCAAAACTACCAGGCAAAACCTACTCTCCATCTGTCATATAACCTGGAAATATACTGAAACTATTTTCCCTCAACTGTTTCTAAAGCAGATGCTGTTGCACTGCTCCCTGTACACATAAAGGAAGAAAGCAAACAAACATTATGTTTGTCACAAACGAGGACACAATCCTCCTCTTGGTGAAACTTATCAAGTTTTAAAAAAAAAAAAAGGACATAAAAAGCAGGCCTGGAAGCACATTAATAACTAATGTACACCAAAAAAACCAAACCAGCGTTCAGATAGTGCTAAAGCAACATTACAGTTTCTACTTTGTATAGCACATCAGTTACATTTGGATTCCACCACCACTTTAAACTTGAAAGACACAGAAATTTGATTGACATTTCCCATTTCAAAACCCCCTTAGACATATTTCTCCCCATAAAGTTGGTCATTTCTCAGAGCACTCACTTCTGCAACTGCATGAGGAGACACCCAAAAAATGCCTATGGACAGTAAAGTAGATAAAGGGATGGAAGAAGCATCCAGACTAGAAGAATGGAAGAAGCATGAAAGTGTGTCCCAGTTCTTTTTAGTTTGTAGCACAAGCAGGTGATAAATTTGTGTGAGGGGAATTAATCTTGCTAATTGGCAGGCCATGCCACATTCAAATGTTCAGGATCACAAGTCCATGGCTTTATCCAAGCTCAGTGGGAAATAAGAGAACATGTAACAACTGCTGCCTAGAAAACCAGCTTTCCTTCCTGATATCTGCTGTTATTCTGTGAGTCAGTGGATGGTTTTTCCTTGTGGATTACTAATTTAAACTAGAACTAAATCTACCAAGAGTGACAAGGTAGTACAGCTGGAGGAGGAGCATGTTGCAAGAGCAAGGGTGACCAGCAGCAAGAAGGCAAGCAGAAAACACAGAGACCCTTGGTGAGCTCTGGCAGGTTCAGGATGCTAACCCTGCCCTACTAAATCACTCAAGGCAGAGATGAGGTCTTTCCACTCCTGCTCAGAGTGAGAAGGAAATTTCTGAGTTTAGAATGAGCATGTGAATGACTTTAATATCACGTAGCATCATTGTGGTTGAACGATTTTCTCCACCTTTGCTAAAGCATAAGAAATCCGATCTCATAATCTGAAGCAATCAGCAGTGGAGAAGGGCTGGAGTGTTCCTAAAATGTATAAGGCAGTTCCCAAAGCATGCCTTTTATTGATAGCCAGTGGGAGTGGATTTTGTTTCAGGAGCCAAATCCTCCCCCACAAGCGGAACGTTCCTTTCTTCCACGTGCTGGTGAAAAGAACCATGTGTGACATTGCTGAGGAGCTGGGCAGATCTGGCAGAGAATCACCTTGCACTTCCTTGTCCCTCCAGCAGTAGCTTTTGCTACTTGCAGTCATCTGTGGTTGACAGCACTCTGCAGCACCTCGCTTTGATTTTGATTTAAAGCTATCTTCAAAAAACGATTTAAACCCCATGATGAACAGCCCCTAGAACACAGTAGACACTCCCAGCAACTCTGCAGTGCTTCAGCTGAACTATAGCAAAAACAATTTGTCACAGCAACAGCTGAAACGAGATGTGTCAGCGAGATGAATGTCTCCTTCATCCACACTGCAATCCTGAGCGCCACTGGAGGGAAAACAAGATCAGTCTGTTGCCAGCATGTGTTAGCAAGAAGCAATACAGTCATTTCATTTCAGTGAAGATGGATAAATGTCTGTCTCTCATCAGATTTCTTAGAATAATCCCCAGATTAGTAAGGCAGAAAACTCCTGACCCAGGTCAAGTCTGTTCATCCATATTCTCAAGACTGTTAAATAATATTTAGGCAGGAATTCCCTGTAGCATCAAAAAGCTCCCATAGGGGTGGCTACCTCTTCCTAGTGTGGAATTAGGGGAACTGGAATCTCCAAAGGACTCACTGAATAGACATATAATTTTTAAAATTTCATATTTATTCTCTTGCAGTTATCTAGGATCTGGTTTAATTGCCAAGCACTAGCCCTGCATAGTTTTACTACCTAATCTTTGGTTTCAGTAGCCAAATGAGATTATTCTCATCTTGTGTAGAGGGATTCTAAGTTAAAATGCCATCTATCATGCTGAAGTCACAAGAGTTCTGTAAAAGCAGAGGGCAGGGCATACCTTTTACTCTGTGCAAGTTAACATATACCTTTGTTTGCCTCCAACCATTAGATAAGACCAGAAACAGCTCAATTTCCACAGCTTTTGGCTCTGTTCCCTCAAAATACACTCATTGAATTCCAGAAAAATAATGTTGGACCTGTACCAAATGTCACATAGCCAAGTGTGAGTGAAAGCAAGGCTTGCTTGGATTTAGCTTTTGTTTTGAAACACTTGGTCTGATCCTGCAAAGCTTAAACTTTCTGTTTTCTCCCCACAATAATCACACAGAATCACAGAATTAACCAGGTTGGAAAAGACCTCTGAGATCATCGAGTCCAACCTATCACCTAACCCTTCTAATTAACTAAACCATGGCACTAAGTGCCTCATCCAGCCTCCTCTTAAATACCTCCAGGGATGGTGACTCCACCACCTCCATACAGTATTTACAGATACTCAGCTTTATCTTACCCCTTTCCTCTGTCCAGCTGTCCTATCCAGCACAAAGTAACCTTAGTACAGATTGCTACTTTCACCCAACTTTCACATTCTATGAAATTTGGACTTGACTGATGTGGCAGAGTGGATGCAATGTACTTCTATTTTGAGGAGACAACAGGCAAAGTGTCCCATATGACCTTTGTCATGACTAGAAGGAGAAACCATTGCAACTTCTCTGAAGCACAGAAGAAATATGTAGCTTGACTGGGACAAGCAGAGGCATAGAATCATCTCCTCTGCCAGCTAGATTTGTTAATACTTCTTGGTTAATTAATTCAGTAGGAATCTTTTCACCTGCTTCACATTCCTTCTGCCTTTTGCCTCCTTTCCTTTGCCATACAGTTTTTAGTTTTACAGCTCTCAAAGACCCTAAAAAGAAAAAATGTAAATTAAAACTGTCTTGGACAAGTCACTCAAGCTTCTGTGCTAGTTCTTAGACCTAATCTAGGCATCTCATATAAACATCTGTACTAAGTCATATATTATGAAGATTTAATCCCATTCTTTCAGCACCACTGGCATACAAAATTAATATCAAATGCCTTTCCATTAGCTTCTCAAGGTTTGCTTTTTTCCATAGCATCTTAATCCTCCATCCTGCATGGTAGATTCATAAGGAGAGAAGATAACAAAGGTCTCTGCCTTTAAAGTTGGTGTGCTTCAGTATCATACAACCTTCAACACTGAAAACAGAGCAACTACAGATGCAAGTTTGCTCATGGTTTGCCCTTTGAAACTGCAGAAGAATGTTTTGCAAGCCTTACACAGCATGCAAAATAACACACTTCCAGTCCAGCCTTTTTGGGTTATGACTCCTTCCCTAGTGAGTTTTGCCAGTTCCATATGTGCAGCAAGGATCCTGCAGATGATTTCCCAGGGCTCACTGCTCTCAGTCCCCAAAGCTAGAGAGGACAGGGTGGGAGTGTGCCACCTCAGACAGCCTTAATGGTACAGATTTGTGAGAGTACCTCAGGATGAAAAAGCATTTCCTTAAATTAGCATTATTATTATTTTGTGAAGGCCAAGGAATCTTCAAAAGCAAGGAAGTTTTCCTTGCAGTTGTGAGCTTTAGGGGTATTCAAGCCATCAAAATTTCCAAAATCCTCTTCACAATTGATTTCCTCATGTGTATGACATGGAAAATTATCCCTAGTGTATCTGCCCAAAATAAAATAGAAAATTCCAACTTCTTGCCCTTTCTGGCAGAAATCATTCTATTTTGACCACCTGATGGGCCCTTGGGGTTAATTAGAAAATCCCCATCAAGAGCTCAGAGGCCAATATCAGCTGTCAAAATCCCACATTCCCCTCTTTCACCTCTTTCAAGTGCAAAACAACCTGTGTCTGAAGATGTGCCAGAGAATAAAAGGGCACACCACAACCACTGTGGGCTCTGACTTAGACCTATTCATGGCCTCACTACTATGAATACAGCAAAATCTCAAATGAAAGTTTTAATCTCCCCACTGCATTCAAGCCAAAGAGAAAAGGGCTTCCCTTTTAACAATTTCCCCCCTTAAATCTTTTGTGTGGCTCTGCTCCTGAAAAAGCTGAGATTTTGCTCAGCCTCAGCAAGGGCTTTCTGCCATAGAAAGCACTGCACCTAACCCCTTTGTGCTGACATAAGAGTAAAGGTCTGCTTGGACCAAAAGTAACTAATGCAAAAGGCCTTCAGAAGGTCGAAATACAAACTGAACAAGATCAGAGTTAAAAGTGCAGGCATCTGATCTGGCCCAGCTTGCTTGCCTTGTTCTCTTCTCTCATTCCCAAAGGTGCTCCCTAAACACAAAGACAGGGGAGGCAAAACAAACACTGAAAACAAGAGAAAAGACTGAGCACTGGAAGATGAAGACAGAAAAGCCATGTTACACCATGTCCTCAAGCATCCCCACCTCTGCAAATCAAACAAGGTCCCTCTGGTATCTACAGCTGCACATAGACATACACCAGTGCTTCTGGAGATCATAGCAACATTGCTGTCTTGGTCATCAGCAGCTGCTTTCCTCTCAACATGAGCAGAAGCCAGTTACAAAAAAGAGACTGGATCTCATATTCAGTTTTTGCAAAGAAGAACAACAGCAAAGCTGTGATTTCATTAGCTAATTGCTAGGCCACGTGTGACATTAAGGGTGTGGGCAGGTACAGATAGCCAGAAGAAACTGACTATGAGAGCATGCCCAGAAGGGTATGCATCTTCAGATGTGCTGCTTCAGCTTTTGAAGTTTGGGGAGATTTTTTGCTGCTTCTCTGCAAAACAGACTTTTGATCCTCTTTTAATCCAAGTTTCTTTCAAAGTGTCCCCACCCATCATTTGAGAGCATCACCTCAATACCCAGTCCCTCTCACTGGAATTAAGGCAACACAATTTGATATCCTCAGGAGAGCAAGTGCTTTCCCTCTGCCCAGGGCAGCCTTCTCTTCCTTTCCAGTGCCTGCCTCAAGTTTTTCTCCTGGTGAGCAGCAACACCTACATTGTACAGGGAGAGACAGTGAGCACTCACAGCCCTCAGGAAGCCATTCACTTCAAGGCAGCTGGAGAGCTCTGTGCTCCACTTGCCCTCTTCACTATTAGATGAGTTTTGTGCAAAGCTCAGGCTTGGAGGCCTTTCCCCACACAGATCCAAGCAATTAAGGACAGAGAGGGGGGAAAAGGAGATAAAATGTCTCAGGGTTTTGTTTCTCTTCACAGTTCGTTCTTTGTTTGTTTGTAGCTAAATCATACTAATTGCTTGTCCTGGAAGAAGGGAAGAGCACCCACCTTCTTTGGGGAAGAAAAAGGCAACAACGTGTACTTGATTAATTAATATGCCCCTGGGCTTTTTCCTTTATACAAAAGGGCAACTAAGGGTTTGCAAACAGGACCTCCTATTCACCCAGCAGTCACTGGAACCACCACTAGCAGAGAGCACACTGCCAAGCAAGACTTGGAGTGGTTTAAATTCAGTATTGCCCTGCTGGCACAGTGGCTCATGGCTTCTCAGAGAATACTTTTGCAGAGGAGAGTTCAAAAGGTCCTGATGGGCTGTTAATGACATATGGACCAGGATCAAATTCCACCATTCCATGGAAGGAGAAGAGCCTAGCTCCACAGTAAAACAGAAAAACAGGGCGAGGCCTCAAAGAAGAGAATTGTAGATCTCTCTGCTCAAATACACTATCCTGGGGCTTCCTGCTGTTGGACTCCATTCGACTCACAAGCCATGAACACACCACAGAGTTAGTTTACACATACATCATATCTTCATGCATATCAGCTATCTTCACCCTTATGAGGAGAAATACTGCTGGGGAAAAAAAAACGAGCACCATCTCAGTCATACCAGTGGGACACTGATGTGCCACGAAGGTGCAAACTGAGTGCTGCACTCTGCTGGTTTGAGGCTAATTGGAACATTTTAATGAAAAAAAAATTATAGGCTGTGAAAAGCAAACAATGGTGAGGTCTACTTCACTCATAGGCTTGCTGAGATGGACAAGAGCAAGAACACAAACATCGATAAGACACTCAGGCTCAGAAAGTCTTGGTCTAGCTGATGTAGGTTTGGGAGTTCCCCGCCCCCCCGACACTTTGTAAAATGACCCAGACTAGAAACTCAGCCGGCTGGAAGTTTAGATGAAGCTCTATTTACAGCTCAGCACAATATACAAGCAGATATATACACTATATACAGGAATATTTACAGAAATATACAAGATAAAGGTAATACAGAAACACAACACCCCTCCCAGAAATCAGAGACCCCAGGAGGGGCTGCCAACCACCCTTCCACCTTCTCCCCACCCCTATACCTTACCCCAAGGTTTTGAGGATCGGCCAGAGGAGGAATTAGAAGAAAAAGTGGTTAGTGAGAGTAATTGGCAGAGAGAAGTCCAGAAGCTGCTAGACTACCCCAGACACTGTGCCCCCTGAGACTGCGACAANATCACATGCACCCACAGCATGTTGTTGCAAAGAGATTGCAGTGATTGCCAGTATTTGTTCAGCAGGGCTTCAGCACAGAACGTGCTACTCTACAAGTCTGCTCCTTGTCAGGAGTGCAGCATACCCAGACAACAGCATACCTAGAAGATATCTACAAGACAATGAGCATGGAAGATCTTCCTTTGGTCAGTGAGAGGAAAAACACTGAAGAAAACTAAAAGTATAGTGGTTGTTCACTGAAGGGAAAGGTTTTCACAGTGTTTCCCAAACTCCTGCATGATCTTCTCTCAGAATGGAGTTAGACCTGCTGTGGTATTTTACTGAAGGCAGGCAGAGAATTGAGAGCACCTTTGCCTTGACCAGACCTATGAAAGTGTGAGAGAAGAGTCATGGAGTTATCTGTAACTGAGTAGATAATCTGTCATCTATGACTTCAGACTCCCATTTACCCCAAAGTTCAAAAATCACTGTTGAAACCTTCTCTTTGAATGTGATCACTACAAACCCTCCTCTAGTTTCTACATCCTTCAGTGGTCAATGTTGAAACCTTCTCTTTGAACATGATCACTACAAACCCTCCTCTAGTTTCTACATCCTTCAGTGGTCAATGTCACTTCTCTATTTACACATGCAAAGTAGTTTAAATAAGATCATGCTACAAGTATCAGCTGAATTCCACTCCCTCAAAAAGATCCTCCGTGAAATAAAGACACTTTAGTGAAGACTCTGAAGCCATGCGGCAGCCACAGTGATGAGCTGAGGCTAAAACCAATAGCTAAAGACAAACTGAAGCACGCCTGACCTGACAGGCGAGCAGCAGAGGATCTGCCTGTTTGCAAACTGTCTCATGTTTCCATGTGAACATCGCTGAGGGAGCTGCTGCCCTTGCTTAGGAATGGTTTAATTTACATGCCCTCGGAATGAGGTCATATCCACATCATGCATGATCTCCATCAGCTCTACAGATGCCTTAACCTGAGAACGTTCAAGCTCTTTGGGAGCCATTCATACTTGGCAGATTGATATAGTAACTGACAATTCACTGCCATCCAAGTGCATGTGAGAACACAAAGCTCACATAAATATTGTTGAGCATATCCCATTGTTGCTTATTTACTTCTGCCATTCAACTTTCTACAGCTCTGAGGGGAAGATCATTTCTCTCCGTGTCAGATATCTGACTTACCCAGCAGACAGGAACAGCTCCTTGTTTCCTTTTTCCCCACTAATGAACTGTGCTAGCAAAGTCAAACACAGGTTTGTTCAACCCTGGACAACGATGTGAAGCATAAAGAAAGTCCATGTGGACAGAGAGCAGCAAGGAAGCCTGGCCGCATCTTGGCTTCATAATTGAAGTTGAAACAGTTTGTGATGGTGACTCTACACTCAAAAAGCTCCAGAAGGAAGCAGGAGGACTTACTTAATATCTTTTCTGCAGTTTCATAAGCTGACCTGCCTGCTTACCTAGCCTGAGCCCTTACCAAATGCAGCTGTGAGCAAAGAGCTTCCACAACAGGCAAACAAGGTTTACACACAGTCTACACTCATGTCTTCCCAGTCGCGAAATGTCCACCTGGCCCTTCACTCTGGATTTAGTACACCCACCTTAGCCTCCCTCTCTCTCATTCTGTGTGATTCTGGGATAGAAAGACATGAGAAGAATAAAGAATGGGAAAACCAAACAACAGCAACAAGTGTGCCAAACACCACTTTCAGACTTATCCTGGGCCATCTATCTGGCTACTAAGTCTGGCTGAAGGAGGTGAGGTGCACCCATTCTAACTTTGAAGCAGGATTCTTTCTTTTAGTCGCCTCATTCTTTGTGTTTCCCATCTCTCACACTGTAATGTAAACTAAAAAGATGAATCAAATAAAAAAATGCAAATGTCCCTATCTGGACTAATTCCTTCTGTTCAACCATAACCCCCAAGTTTTTGGTTTGTTGGGGTGGTTTGGTTGTATGGGTGGTGGTGATGGTTTTTTCGCTTTGGTTTTCTTCTTGGATGAACTTCCTATTGAGTTAGCAAACCAGATCCCACAAAGAGGTGCCAGAACTCCCACAGGAGAAACCAGAGACTCATGTGGTCAAACTACATGGGAGAGCACCCAGGAGCTGCTAGACCCAGCTCAGCACCCTCTAAGCATTACTACCTTAACTATCAGGCCTGGGCAGACAGGTTTATTATGAACACATGAAACAACTTCAACAGATCAGCAGGGCCCATCCCACAGCTTTTTTTCCATCCCTATTATTGTCACATGTAATATTATTTCACAGTTGTGCCATGACAGCAGGAACCAAAAGAAAAAGGCACCTTCTTGCTTTTTTGCTACTCCCCCTTAACACAATGCTTGTTACTGGAAATGCAGTCAGTTAATATCTAGGGTGTAAAACTTATATAGCAAGTACCAAAGGTACAACGGGGGAAAAAAATAAATAGTCATAGATAAAGCTTTCCTTCAAGCTTTAAATACAAGTAATTCATATTTTTAATTAAAAGTATGGAAAAGGGAAGTAGATATCTATGCTTTAATTAAGTCTCAGAAAAACTTGCTGAAGGAACTACTATGAACACTACAGCCAGCTCTGATGGAAGAAATGAGAGCCTTAGTGAAGGTAATCATTTTACCCCTCCCAGAGGGGGACCACAGAAAGGACCCAGGAGCCTTGGTAGGCTGTAATGTCTTTGCTCCATGAGGCATCTCTTCCTTCTGCTGTGCCTGAGAGCTAATTCAAACGGGGCTGCTGTCCAGGTCAGCCAGACAAGCATAGAGGTTCCCCATTTTGTTTGCTTCTGGCTTCCCCCAGATTAACCATCAGACCTACATCAATCATTGGATGTAAAAGACATGGAGTAATTGGACTAGAAGGATGTCAACAGACTGAGGGCTTCTGTTCAGCAGGCAGATGTCTTGGCTTTTTCTTGGTCTTGTTTATTCTTCATAAATACCAGAGCAAGACAGCAGAGTCACTATTATCTGGTAACAACGTTCTGTTAATCAGGCATGTCATTTGCTTGTATGGCCCAACCTTCTGCAGATCCCAGGCATTCCCCTTCCACAAGAATTCACCACAAAAATACTGCAGCCTAGCTTCTTTATGACCATGGCTAGGATCAATTTGTTTTGTGCTCTCAGACACTGCTCTTGCAATGGACACTCTAGCAGGGTTTTGTTTTTTCTTTTTTACATAAATAGGAGGTTCTGACCACCATCTTTCCTTTTTCAACAGCAGTTTGTCAAGAGCTTTTGCCTAAATCCCAGCTCAGAAAAACAAACAAACAAACAAACAACAACAAAAAAAAGACAGCATTCAGCCAAACGACAGCAACATCTTTCCTAAATGGCTCTGAAAAGTAATCAAAAGGGTGAATGTCTGGTCAAAATAATAATTACACCAGAAGTGTGGTGTTGGTGGGATAAATCACAGAAAGAAGAGGAAAAAAAAAAGAGAGAGAGAGAGAAAGAAAAGGAGAATATAAAAAGACAAATCAAACCCCAAAGTTAAAAAGTTAGAAGGCAGTAGCCAAAATATCTAAGAAATGAAGCACCAGAGATAACAGCACCCATGAGCCCAGACAGCCAAGAACAAGAGGAGGATCCAGATCATCTTCATCCAGCAGCAGCCAGCTGCTGAAGTGGCAGAACGCCCTGATGGTGTTTGTCCCTGTGAGCCCACACAATACCACTGGCACTGAGGAAGCCTCAGCACCAGATCTGACTGGAATGGTGTGTACCCAAGACATCCACAAATGCTAAGGGGAAGTTGCAGCTGGCAACACTCCTACAAGACCTCATTTCCCAGTGAATATATTTAGAGATGATCTACAAATTAAAATATTCCTGCCTGGAACATGAACAATTTTTACAGCCCTGCTTGCTTTAGGATAATCACAGAAACCCAGAAGGCATTGGGTTGGAAAGGAACTTTAAAGGGTCACCTTGTCCATCTCCCCTGCACTCAGGAGGGACATCCCCAGCTAGAGCAAGTTACTCAGAGCCTTGTCAGGCCTCACCTTGAATGTCTCCAAGCGTGGACTATCTACCGTATCCCTGAGCAACTTGTTCCAGTGTTCCACTGCTCTCACAGTAAAGAACTTCTTCCTACAGTCTGATCTAAATCTGCTTTTCTCTAGTTCCAAACCACTGCCCTCTTGTTCTGACACTTGCTGCATGTGACTGACCCCTATCTTCTTCCAATCTCATCTGAGGTGGTTGTAGAGGTGCGTTGTCCTCCCCTCAGCCTCCTCTTCTGAAGGCTAAACATCCCCAGCTACCTCAGCTGTTCCTCATAAGGTGTGTTTGAGGGTCTTCACCAGCTTGATTGCTCTTCTTTGGACATACTCCAGCACCTGAAAGTCCTCCTTGTAATGAGGGACCCAAAACCAAACACAGTACTTGAGGTGTGCTTCAGGTGTCCTCTCCAAAAGTGACATGCTGGGGACACCTGTTAAGAGGGTTGGGGGAAAACCGTTTTTGCACTCAAGCTCTACTCTATGACAGCACCAAGAGCCACTCACTCTCCTTCCCTCATCAAGCTGTTAAGATATGTGGCCAGCTGAACCAGGATCTTTCATTCCCCTACAGCAAACAGTAACCAGGCTTACACACAAATACCATTTACACTGCAAGCAAATTTGGTTCTGGTTCTTTCTCTCCCCACATGGCTATGGCTTCACTGTGGTTCGACTATGAGTCCACTCACACAGTGTGACTTTTTTATTCAGGTTTGACTTTCATGAAATATAAAAATATTACAAAGGATGCCAAGGTTCTGACTCCTGGAAGCAACACTGTTGCCATCCAGTAGCAAAGCGTAACACCACTTTCTTTCAGGAGGGCAGCAGACTCCCCTGTGAACAAGTTTAGCTTTCGGTTTTGCACATCAGGGTCGGGGGGAAAAGAAATGGCTTTGGGAGCCCTACAGAGGTGCTTTTGCTTCCCTGACTTCTCACACAATATTCTTTCAAATGAATTTAAAGCTTTTCTTGTCCAAATCCCCGCAAAAGTAACCACACTGCAGTTTTTCTACTATTATGCAAATAGATTAATCAGCCAATGCTCCAGCGAGAATTAATTTATATTTGAATCAAATGAGGCCTTAGATTCTTTATAACCCAACCCCCGGGCCAAGGCCTGGGCTAGGTAGCAAGCTCATATTATTCATTTGACGAAATGTGAACTGACATAAATACCATGGCTAACTTTCAATCCGATTACCCCGTTACCTCACATCAATGCTCCCCCAGCCATCAGCCCCTAGCGTCCCTCCTTTCACCAGCGCAGCCAACAACTGACAACTCCGCCCTGATAAACAAGCACCCACGCCGCCACCTCAGACCCCCACTCTTAACCCATCATCCCTGCTCAATGGCCCTTATTCGACAAGGTACTTTATTTTGTTTGTAGGAATCGAGGGGGGGACTAAACAGCACAAAAATGCTGTTTTGCTGGGGCTGCGATTCAAAGCTGTCCTTTCAGAGCTGCCGAGCACTTGGAGGCACTAACAATAAGCATCCCCAAACCCCAGGAGCACCGTGCCCATCCACACACATATATACACTCCTGCTCACGTTTAATTTAATACACTCACCGTTATCTTTCATACTCTCCTTAACCCTTAAAAAAAGCCAACAAGTAAAACAATATTTTGGGCTACTACGTCCATAGGTCAGCATAAAGTGAACCCACGTTTTACACAGCACCCTTATACTAAACTCGTGTTGACAACCACTAAATTCTTTCCATTACCCTGCACAGGAACTTGTTTTTTAAAAAGGGGTTTTTTTTCACTCTCTCTCTCTCCCCCCCCCCCCCCCTTAAAACTGTAAGCATTTAAAAAGCCTGGCTAAACAATCCACCAGGTGTGAGAAAAGCCTTTTCTATACAAGCAGCTCTGTGTCAGGAGACCTACACTTTGTAATTAGATTAGCAAGGAAGAACTGAATAGCTCTGATCAAAACATCTTCCCCCACCCTGCTACATATCGCTTATTGTGCATAACTAATAATCAAGCTTCTCCAGTCATGGTTAAAATCTACTTTCAAACGGCAGTCCTGTGCACTCTGGAATTTAAATGAAGAGGAAAAGAAAACAAAGTGTACATTCTTAGCAAAGCTCTAAGTAATTACTTGGCTGTCCTGCTTAAACAAAGCTTGATTTGAAAAGTATGCCATAAAACAAACCCTGCGATTTAACGGCAGCTCTTCAGAGGAGCACCACTTAAAATACATCCAAGCCAGAGAGTTAAAGATGTAATTTTTTTTTCTTCAGCACATACCTAGCAGTAAACTGCTGGAGGAACAGGAGGAGTACAGTTCTCTTGACCACATGGCTCCAGCACCAGCAGACATTCTGGGTCTCTGGCATGAGAGCTGAAAAGTCTCCAGTCCAGGAGGATGACTTCAGTTGTGGATTTTTCCATGTTACCAAACAATCCAGTTGTGCACTGGAGTTCAGCTACAGCATAAAGAGCAAGTTTGAAAGGTACAGGATTCTTGAAGACTCGAAAAGCAGGGGGAGAAGGAGCTGCAGTGTATTAGAGCACATCATTCCCTACACCTGTGCCTGCATGGGAGTGGCTTACACTCACAGGTGATGCTAAATGGAAAATAAGCCACAACAAGCTTCTCCCTAAAGCTTCTGCACAAAGCCTAAATATTTTCTGTTTCCCAGTCCCACTCCATCTGCCCAGAGTGTAAACACCCCAGGTTTGAATATTGGTCTCAGCCCAGCCTGGAATTAGTCCCATTTTCTACCATGGGACCTGAAACCAGGTGCAAACCCTTGTCTGGATCAATTGTCCCAAAGAAAGATATCTGATCACAGTATCACAGTATCNTCTGCTCCAACAAATACACTTGGTAAATCCCAAAGCTCTTTCATCCTTCTCAAAAGTGCCTGTTAAATATTAGAGCTGGAGCGCCACAACTGAGCTCAAAAAGCCTTCTCTATTACTAGAGGACACTGCAGAAACAGCAGAAGATAACAAGAGGGCATCCTCTATGCTTCCTCCCAAAACTCTGGATGCAATTGCCATGCACACAGCTGTAACAGGCAGCAGTGAATGAGAATTTCTCCATGCTTCAGTAACTGTCCTACCCACTCCTGCTTCTGCCATAAGTGCTGCAAGCAGAAAAAAGGCCTGGATGTTAACAGAACTAGTGCCAGACTCAAACCTCTTGGCTTAAACTGGCACTCCAGAGAGGGTTTGACCCCAGGCAGCAATTTAGTCCTGTCTTGTGTTCCGCTCTACTGGATTTGGTTTGGTTGGTTTTTGTGGCAGTGTTTGTGGGGAGGTTTTTTGGGTTATTTGTTTGTTTTCCTGTAGGAGCAGGAAACTTTCAGCAAAAAGAGAGGACAGGGTTTTTTTGTGTGTGTGATGCCATTAGAAAAAGCTTCATAAAGATTGATAGGTGAAGGAACAGACTTTCATTTAAGACCTAAGCCATAACTATTTAAAAGACACTAGGGAACCATCCCTTATTCCAGAATATCCACCAATCAGGAGGATGCAAATGCAGTTTAAAGCTACATTAACCTTTCCTCTCCTGACCTTTCTGCTTCTGGTGAGCAGCAGCCAGAGTACAGCTCCTTGAAAAGAGTCATCTCCTGTGCCAGGACAACCTGTCTTCCTCAAATCAACCTCAAATCAAGTTTCAAATCTGCTAAATCACATCCAATGTCCTTAAAGGCCTTTCCAGAGACAAGGTTTGATGCTCTCCATCCTCTTACATTTTAAATGGAAAGGGAAAAACAGAGAGGGGTAAAAAAGACAAATTCCATGTCAAGATGAGAGCTGAAAATGTGAATTCAACTGCTGCAGCATGATTTTCATTAACTAGCTCCCATTTCTACAGGCATGACAAGATGCCTAAGTAAACCTGCTTCAGAAGATGAAGATCCCATCACACATCCTGGCTGTCTAATTCTAAACTCCAGTCATCTTTGATATTTCCCCCTGCAGTATCAAAACACTCCTGACAAAGTGCTGAAAAGGGACAAATGCATTGAAATTCTTCTATGGCTTAACCCCACTGCGTTGAAATTAGCACAAGTTCTGCCCCTGACTTGAGCCCTGACAGAACAAGTAACATCCTCAGGCCAAAGGCAGGGGGAAAGGCTTTTCTACAACTTTCTTTACATGCTTGCACTCTCCTTAGCCCTAGAGATTTCCGTTTGCTTTCAGAAAGCCGAAGGCATAAATGGGCAAAGTATTCCACCATGTATCTACCCAATCTCGTCCCTGATGGGAAACAAATTAGGCTTTTCTTTATTATTATTATTTCATCAAAAATAATTACAATTCTCTGACAGAGAAAGTCCTTTCTACAGGATGCAGAAGCTCCCATGAGAAAGATTCTGGTCTTTGCTATTTCATGAAAGTCTCACAAGTGCAAGAGAAATTGGAACACCATCAGCTTCTTGCAGTGAAGAAATGGAAGAACCCTTCATCTCTGGACACCCTGAGGCTGTGCCAAGAGAAGACCAGAGGAAAGGCAGACCTGTTCTACACTCCACAATGAGCCAGTGGAGACACAGTGCAAAATCTGTTAGCTGTGCAGGGAGTCAGTCATCCTGAATCCAGAGATCTGTGCTTGAGAATCTGGAAGCAATGTCCATGATGCATAATACTATGAAGCTATTAATTGCTCAAGCATTATTGCCCCATTCTCCTTGGTTTTCTCTACATGGGGTGCTTCACTATAAAAAGTATCCTCAAAGGACAGCAGAAATACAGTTGAGTTCTGTCATTTGACTTTCCAATCTATAGAAAATATCTGGTAACAGAGCACATGGACCAGTGTTTGCTAACTCATTTCCCACCAGCTCTGTGAAGGTAAATGCTGAGGGACAAGATTGTCAACCCTACTCCTTATCAATGGCTCTCTCTTTCTGCAAAGCCCCCAAGTGCTACACCTCCTCCCAAGAAGCCAGTACATAGTTTTTTCTTCCACAGGTGCACCTCAGTTTGCTAATGGCCTATACAGGTGAGTAAAGCCATGATCAGTGGGTGGTCTGGAAGAGAACTGTTTAACCATGAATCTATTGCATCATGGACATCAGTGTAACACTTCCAGGGGGAAACCACTAAATATGTGGGAATTCACAGAATCATAGCATGGTAAGGTCAGAAGGGACCTCAAGGATCATCCAGTTCCAACCCCCTGCCATAGGCAGGGACACCTCCCACTAGTACAGGTCACTCGAGGCCTTGAACACCTCCAGGGAGGGAGCATCCACAACCTCCCTGGGCAACCTGTTCCAGTGTCTCACCAAATTCAATTTAAAGACATTTCCCATTTCCATTTTAAGAGCACTGCAGTATTGCAGCAAGGAAAGTCAGCATCTTTTTTTCTTGCCAAGTAATTGTAACAGTATTTGAGACTCTTTTAATACATAGATTTTGGTCCCACCAAAAATGTTTGAGTTACTTCCTGGGATCCTCAACTCCTAGCAGTTAAAACCACCCACTGCCTAGAGATTTCAGTGAATCAGTGCATGGGGAAATTTGCTACCTTCATAACCAAAGGTCACCACTTTGGTTTGCAGTGAGGTGGCAGAAGTAGATTTAAGATTTGATTTGAAAACCAAAATTACTTTTATTCTTCTTACCTACTTGAGTAAGGTGAGAGAAATACACACTGGGGAAAAGAAACTGAGAAGTACCATGTTCTCTCATCCTCCATTCTTCACCTATCCATTCTAACTTGGAAACTCCTGGGGCAGAGACCACAGCTGAAACAATCAGGACCTTGGCCTCTAGCAGCTAAGAATCCAAACATCCACTGCCTAGCTCCCAGCTATTTTCCACTACATAATCACAAAATGCAGGCAATGGATAAAGCACCATATTGCATTTACAAGTCCTAGCTCTTCAAAATGTGCAAATCTTAGCTCATAAAAGGAGTTGTTTTTAAGGATTGTGTGGTTGTTCATCAGGCAGATTGGTGGAGAAGAAAGAGGGATTATTCAGTCCCAGACTTTTTTTTTTTTTTAAACAAACTAAAACCCACAAAGGTGGAAGTTGGGGAAAGGATAAAAGGACAAAGTGGAGAAAAATAATCAAATTTGGAAGGATGCAAATTAAACAAGCTTTGAAGGAGTTAGTAAAGCACAAGCAAGATGCAGAGACCAAACTAAAGTTAATTACTTTTGACATGATCAGATCATCTGGTTGCATTTCAGGCTGCGTGCACTCTAGGCTGGCCAGCATGAATGGTTGGGGAAAAGAAAGTAACTCTTCCCTCTAGGTCCCTTTGCCAAGTCTGGGCTGCGCGCTCCGTCCGAGATCCCTCTTTCTTTGCGCGGAGAGAGAGAGAGGGGGAGAGGAGAGAGAAACACAGTTAACCACCTGTCAGGGCTGAGGACACAATAAGGCAGCCCCCAAAAGAGCTTTTCATGCATGCGTAATATATTTGTTCAGCTATTCACTTAATGAAGCTGATAAATGTGATGCGAAACAATAGTCAAGTTAATCTATTTAGTAAAATGTTTTGAGACTCTCAGGCGATGTTAAGGAGGGTAGTGTGTTCAGGGACATTTTCATTTCAATACGCTCATCTCTCCCCTCTTGGTGGGGGGGGGGGGGTTTTCATGCAACCTATGTGAATATAATTTCTTATAAATGTGTCTTTAATGGGTTTAATTCACCCTTGCCAGCTGTTTTTTTAGCTATTTTGTAAGAGCAAAACAAACGTGCCAGGCTTGGAAAGCTAGTTAAAATTAGTTTCGGTCACTGGGGCCAAGCTATATTTCCTGCAAACCATCTGCTTGATTGGCACAATAGAAGGATTTTCAAGAAAAGGCGGGTGCGGGGTGGGGGGAGGATCGGATCTAGAAGTGCTTTGAACGAACCAACAGTTACTGTTCCTTGTGCTTGAATTCTAAAGGTAAAGCCTTAGGTGTCTTAATATAGCTTCGCCCCCGCAGCCTCCATTCAAGCCCCCGATGAGGTCGATAAGCACCGTTAGGGAGCTTGAGACACGCCGGTCGACCCCTCCTCGGAGAAAATCGGGGGGGCTGAGGAGGAGGGGGGTGGAGGGGAAGCAGAAAGCAAACAAACCGGACTGAGCGCACACACGCTTCCGAAGGGGCGAAGCTGCCGCTCCTGGGGTGCGGGGGTTGGGCGGCGGAGCCGGGATTCGACCGGCCCCTTGCAGAGCGGTTCCTGGTTTGGGAAAGGGGAGGATGCGAGGTTTGGCTTTCACCTGGCTGCGGGAAGCTCCTGGGATTGTCCCGGGAAAGGCTGGGGGAACTGTCCCGCGTGGGGCCGTAGCAGTGATTGAGACGTTTGTCCCCGGGGGACGGCGAGGACGAGGACAGGGACAGGGCTGGAGCTCCCGAGAGCCTCCGCTGGCGCAACCCAGGCGAGCGCTTTGGTGTACGGATTTGAAGTGCTGGCTCTCCCAATTTCATGCGGATTACCAGCCTCGGACCGGGACACACGCAGGCTGCAGCCCCTAACCACCCCCCGCTCCACCTCTGCCCTGCTCCTTGCTCCCGACGGTTTTGGGTTGGGGGCATTTTTCCTTTTTTTTTTTTTTTTTCTTTTTTTTTTTTTAAAAAAAAAAAAAGGACAAAGAAAGTGAGTGACTTTTAAGAAATAAATTTGAAGATAACGACATTAAAATGAATGGCAGGAAGCACAAAACGGCGTGAGCATAGGTCAAACGGCATTAGTCACAGGTTTTATCCTGAGCCATTAGAATTCTCTTTCTCTTAAATGATCACTGCCTTTGAAAAGAAACTTCCAAAGGAGATCACTTAAAATAAGATCCTTTCGTCTGATTTCTTGGTTTCTTATGGTCTATCTTCCCTTTCAACACATGTCTAGACCCTTTTGCCTTGGTGCTTAAGGAATTCTTTATGAGTGTGCTCAGACGCATCAGAAGGAACTGGGTCCACGTGTGCCCCAGCATGCGTTTGACCCAACCTTCCAGAAAATGTCAGACCCTCTTTTTTAAACCAGAGAAATTAGCAGCAGTTGGTCTATAGTGAGGCAAAATGCCCCCAATGTGTATGTAAAGAAAGGAGTAAATCATCTCAAAGGAAACCTATAATGACTGTTAAAAAATGGAGTGTTCTGGGAGAAGTCCGGGAGGAGCTGTGCTGGGAAATACTGGGGTGGGATGGGGGGACAGCTGCGAGAAAGGCAGGGAGAAGGCGGCAGAGATGGGACAGAAAGAAGGAGGAGGGATGTGGGGTGGTGGTTAAGGGGGTACCAGTCGATTATTTTATTGTGAAAGTCACGTTTGCTTTTTCCATTCGCTGCCGTCCCACTCGCTTGCTAACACCTTGAGAGCAGCCCTACGTATAAAGGGGCTTGCGAGACGCCCGGAGCCGTTGGGGTGGGGGGAAGAGGAAAGCTAAGCGCGGAGTAGGATGGGGCAGTCCCCCGCTGCTTCTCTACCCTCCTCGAACCCTGGCTCAGTACCTGAATGGTGCTTGCCGGGGCGGAGGGCAGGTGCCGGGGACCCGCCGCGTTGCCCAGCAGCCTCCCCTCTACGTCCCCCGAGCTCTTTGGGCTCTGTCCGCGCCATTCCTTCTCTATTTTCTTTACCTGCTAAGCATCAAGATTAACAAAAATGGGGAGGAGGGGTGGAAAGTCCAGCGAGGTTTTATTTCAAAGTGATGCTTTCAGACAGCGGATCCTCAGAGTCAGCCTTCTGCAGATGCTCAGCTGCTGGAGGCCGGCGAACAGCACCGGGAAAGCTTGTCAGGATCATACAATTTCCAGGGCTGATTCCGTACTCCCTAATAAATAACTTTTTGATTTGAATCAAGGGAGAGGTTTAACAGACTTTCTTTCTTCCCTAATGTGATATAAATCGCAGATGCACTTTTATTGAATGGTTAAAGCATCGACATGGAGATAATCAACACAAAACGTCCGGACAAAAACCATCGAGAGAAATAAAGCTGGTTAATAAGATTTTTGAGAAAGCTTTGTGTTAAAAAGTAAAAAGGGAAAACAGCTGAAGGTGACAGTTAGTTCATGGTTAATAGGATAAAGGCTGCATGGTTGAGCTGCACACTTCTGCTTGCAAAGGTTCAGCCGCACCAAAGGACTGAATAGGGTGCTTTTAAAACATAGGACATTTAACACATCTGTTATAGTCTTTAACAGAGAAATCAGGTAAAACCACTCTCAATAGCCGCTTTCATCACCCAGTTCCAAAGGACGTTAACTTGCGCTTATTTCCACATTTGTCGCCTCAAACAAAACCTCTCGACCAGGAAAAACAAAACAAAACAAAACAACGAAAAAACCCAACAAACCAACCTCCCCTCCCAAACAAAAAAAAAAACCCACAAACAAACATAAAACCCGCCCCGTTTTCTACTTTTCCGTTAGACGATGTCATTTGTCCCCTGCACCAAACTTAAGGGACTTGGGGCTCTGCAGCGCCGACCTGCACGCACTTCCAGGAACTCTGCAGACGCACGCAGATACGAAACGAGTTCAGGTGCATTTGGCGGCGTCGAGAAGGCTTCGAGCCACCAGTACCGATAAAGCCAAAATTAGCTCGAGTTGTGCTGTAGCCAAAAGGGTGTAACCGTTTGTCCTCGTTTTCACGGCCGGAAGGTAGCCAGTTCCACTATTTTTAGTGTAAATACGCTTAAGAGGACCAACAGAGTGAGAACTCGAGGGGGCTGCTCTGGTCCCACAAAGCTGTTCAGATCTTTTCTCTGTTCAGTGGTCAGATTTTCTCGGAGCACAGCTCTCATCAAGTTACAGGGCTTACGCTTCGGTCCGATACGGGCAAAGGCTCTTGCCTGAGCATACTCCTGGAAATCTCAGATCCCGAAAGTAGAGGGCAATATCCCAAAATCACTTTATGCTGGATCTTCGGCGTACAGATAGTAAAACAACCCCACCTACATGCACAAATTTTGCTGCGAGGCAGAAAGTACTCAAGCCACGATGGGACCCATTCTCCCAAATACTTTTGTTCCCTTCCCCTCAACGAAGCTTAGTTCCACATGTTCTAATTTGTGTTTTTCATTCCACAAAACCCGTGCTTTCTGAGAGCCCGCAGATAAGTTTATATGAATATTTATTGATTTATTTCCTAAACTCAGCAGGGGAGCGGCAAATAAATTTAGTGCTTTCTTTAAATAATTCCCTTTCTACGAGGCAAGATGTCATTCGAAACTTTTAAATAGGCATTTAATTAGCCTGTGTGTGTTGCCTCTGAACAAAACCCTGCTGGGAGCCTTTGGAGCGCTGTATTCCAAAGAGGCGGTCAATATGCAAAATTGATGACTACACTTTCTTTGTGGCGGGGCCATTGTGCCCCGGTTGCTTATGAAGTCTAATCCAATCATAAATTGCAGCCCTGGACCAATGGAGGAGCCCGGAGCTCGCCCTGAATGAAGCTCAAGTGGAGAACTTTGTTGAACCCCATTGTTGGGGCTGTCACTTTTGAAAGAGCCTCAGCGGGGCTGACCACTATAAAACCCATCGTCCAGGACGAAGGGGCAGAGAACCCCGCCAGGCTGGCTGGCTGGATCTTTACTAACCGAGGTTTGCAAAGCAGAAAACAAATAGCAAAAGCAAACAAACAAACAAGCGAGCGGCCCCAGCCCTGCTCCGCGGATCGGCCCCTGCGATGATGTTCCCCAGCCTCATCGCCCCGCCGGCCGTCTACCCCAGCCTCCTCCGGCCGACCCCCACCCTCACCTTGCCTCAGTCGCTGCAGTCAGCTTTTTCCAGCCATTCCAGCTTCCTGGTGGAAGATTTGATCCGGATCAGCAGGCCCACCAGTTACTTGCCCAGGACTGCTCCCCCGCCCAGCATGTCCCCCCCAGCCTCGGCGGCCAGGACGGACTCGGGAACGCCGGAGCTCACCAGCTCCGCCACCGCCGCCAGTTCCAGGAGGATCTGTTCGCCACAGACTTCCAGCAACGACTCCACTTTCCTGAAATTTGGGGTCAACGCCATCCTTTCCTCCACCCCCCGCGCCGGTAAGCGGCCCCGCTCCCAGACACCCCATCTCACTTCCACCCCATCCCGGCTCCTCGGCTCCGGGCGCTGCGGACCCACTGCCCGCTGGAGAGGGGCTGTAGGGTGGGAGGGCCGGAGACTGCTCAGGAAAGGGAGGGAGGACCCAGCACCGGGCTGCAGAGCCCTCCGGCATGGCTTCTATTTAAGCGGAGCCCTGGCAGACGGCTGATGGTCCCGTCTCGCCGGAGCGGCCGCAGGACAGACCCGCGGAGCGGGCAGGGGGTCCTGCAGACGGGAGATCCCGCAGATTTGGGTGCACAAACAGGAGATTTCACAAACGAGCCTCCTGACTGACTGCCCTCCTGGGTGTCGCTTTGCTGGCAAAATGTCCCAGCAAATAAAGCCGTTTTTCCTAGGTGGTTCTGAGTCCAGTTTTAGCTCCTTTTTTGGGGACAAAAGTACCGCATTGGTACCCTGGACCAAGCGGCAGGCCAGGCGGTGGTAACCCTCTGCTTCATGTAATTGTATTTATTTACTAGAAACTTCCCCTGCGTTGCTGCAGAGCGTCCCTCCAAAGACTTTCTCCTTTCCGTACTTTGAAGGATCCTTCCAGCCCTTTATCAGATCTTCCTATTTCCCAGGTAGGTCTTTAAAAGTCCCTCTCCCTCTCTCTGCGGGCAGATCCCTCTGCTCCGTTCCCGCTCCAGGCACAGCCCGGTGATATTTCTCCGTCGCCCCCCATCCCCGGGGGTTATGCTCTGGTTCAGAGGTTGGAGGGAGTACAACATTCAAGCATCAGTCGCGCCAATTTGATGCCCGATTTAGCACAGGCAGTGACTGCCTGACACTCCCTGCCCGCTCCCCCCGCTGCTCGCCAAATTAGCCGGGATTTTCACGGTCCCAAGGCGAGGCAGGTCGTTTCGCCCCCCTTCCTCCTGCTCCTCCTCCGAGGCATGTCCTCCTGCCGCGGGGTCGCTTTCAGCACCACGAGGGGAGCGGTCAGCTCCCGCCGCTCCGCGCCCGCGCAGCCTCCGCGCAAAGTAGGCGGTCCCCTCCCCTCCGCGCTGTCCCCCTTCCTCAGATCCTCCACTACTCCTCCAGTCCCGCCGGGCCGCTGGTGTTTGCAAGGATGGAGGGTACCTCGGGCACGCTTGGACTTCCCTCCTCCCTCCTCACTACCTACCAATCCACATTCCTCTCCCTCACCTCGCGTCTCCCACTTAATCGCTTCTCGCTTAGACAGTCAGTGCTGTTCAAACGACAAGGTCTGAAAACAGGCTGTGGGGGTATGATTCTTACAGCACTGAAGTATTACGATGCTGAGAGAACAATTAAAAAAGAAGGGGGAAAAAAAACCTAAAAAGAAATCTAATTACACAAACAAGCTATTAATTTAAAAGGAAAACAGGGTAAAAGAGAGAGGGGGAAAAAAATAACCCAAGCTTTTCCATTCATTCGCCGGATAATGGAATTTGCTTCCTTTCTCCAGCATGTGAATAGCCTAACAAAAACAACTTGAGCTTTATAAATAGCTTTTCATGTCCATTTAATGAAAATGATTTGGGGAAAGAGACGATTGTGCCATCAGTATTCTCCCGAGGAGCCTGGCATGCCGTTGTGTTTAGTTTGAAAGTGTAAATCTCTTTTGTTCCAATAATATATGGCGTTAGCTGCTTGTCCTCAGTCTTTTTCTGTTAGTTCATTACTACACAATTACCATTCACGCTTCATTAGCATCTCTGTCTCTCTTGGGGAGGTTCTTCCCCCCCCATCCCTCTTTTTTTTTTTTTTTTTTTAAGGCAAAACTCTGCCCTTTTTATCATACCAATGCCATTGGGAACCAGGCAATGTGCTAATTAGCTGTTACTTTTCATGTCCTCGGATTGAATTCTCCAACTTTGGGGGACGGGGGGGACGGGGGGGGAGGGAGAGGAGATTAATATACAAAGATGAATACTGATTGATCAAAACTGTGTCTGAAGAGGTTTTGTTCGAATCAGAAAAGTCTGCATTTTCATCTCGAGCATAATAAAGCATCTGAAATGATAAAAGCTTCTGAAAAAAAAAATAATCAAACGCTTTGAGCAGGAGGGAAAGCTGGTTTATTATACCTCTCTTAGCCCATACGCCTCACTTTGCCTTTTCAGGCCAGAGACCTTTGAATCTCCCAACAAAACCGGCCACTATTGATCCATTTTACACGTTTCAGTTGATAGATCTAATCCCAGTGATCAGTGGCTGAAAGGAGGGCTCTTAGTTAAGCCTAAAGCTCTTTTTCATGGCTCTAGGTTGATGGGTGCCCACCCAAAAGCCAGGGAGGGGGCAGCGGGGACCAGTCCTGCTCCTCTCAGCCCTGTATGTGTCCCCCCACAGCTGCCTCTGCCGTGGTCCCCATCCCTGGCACCTTCTCCTGGCCGCTGGCCGCCCGTGGCAAGCCCCGCCGTGGCATGCTGCGTCGCGCTGTCTTCTCCGACGTGCAGCGCAAGGCACTGGAGAAGATGTTCCAGAAGCAGAAGTACATCAGCAAACCCGACAGGAAGAAATTGGCAGCCAAGCTGGGCCTCAAGGACTCTCAGGTGAGAGGGGCAGAGGATGGGGAGGACAGAGCAGGGCCAGGGAGCAGAGCTGCTCACTCTCAGGGGCAGCTTGAGAGAAGGGGAGGTGAAGGGGGCAGGAGCGCAGAGAACTGACCACAAAAGGGATGAAGACCAAAGCAGGTTATGGGGTTGTGAGCATCAACAGCATCAAGAGAATGGCTTGATTCCCTGCTGGATGAGTTGGATGAGACAGACCATGGCCTTACAGCCCCTCTCCTCAGATTTCCAAAGATCAGTTTCTGCATTTCTGTTAACTTCAGTATGAGCACAAACAGGGTTTCAAGAGTACACCTAAAATGCCTTTCCTGCCACTGTTTTTATGAACTATTATTTATTTTTTTGTGTTGCTTCACCCCCCAGGTGAAGATCTGGTTCCAGAACAGGAGGATGAAGTGGAGGAACTCCAAAGAAAGAGAGCTCCTCTCTTCTGGTGGCTGCAGAGAACAGACTCTACCCACCAAGTTCAACCCTCATCCAGATCTCAGTGATGTAGGCAAAAAGTGTTCAGGAGAGGAGGAAGAGGAAGTTCCCTCTGTGTGCCCACCCAGCCCCCAGCATCCATTAACCTACCACCAGTCCCCAGACCATCTACATTTGAGGGACAGACTGGACTCCCAGATGTCTCCTTCTCCGTCCCATTCTAGCAGCCCCAGCAAACCTTCAGACTTCTCAGACTCAGAGGAAGAGGATGATGAAGGGGAAGAGGAAGAGGAGGAGATCACAGTCTCTTAGATCACCCTGCCTGCCCCTGCCACCACACGGTGACGCTACAAAGATGTAAATAAAACAGATGCTATAAATTGAAGAGGTGATGTCCCACTCAAATGTCCACATGCTTTTCCAGCACAGGTTCTTTATCACATAGCTGCAGGACTTTCTGCTTAGAGGTATTCCTTATTTTTATTCCCTTATGTGGAGGTCTCATATTTGTAGCATCTGCTACCCTTCTCATAACTCTCTCTGTTTAGCAACCAACATTTGCTCGATTAGTTCCTCTCTTCTGAAATGTGAGCAACAGGCAGCTCCCTGCTTCATAGCAAGGAGGAGAGCATAGCCTGTAGGGAGGGAAACTTTCATTCCCCCCAGATAAAAACCACCAACGAAATACCCTTAGATTCTGTGGCCATTTTCACCACCTTTCAAGTGATTAAGGTGTTGAAAACCTGAAGACTGACCTGATTTAGCAACACTTTCCTCCAAAAATAAAGAACAATCCAAAAGCTGCCTCCATCCTCAGCCCAAATAGCAACAGAGCCACTGAAGTCCCTGGAATGACTTCTGAGGTGCAATGTCGGTGTCCCTTGTGTGACGGAGCCCTCACCCATTGCTTTTTATTTTGGGTTATTGAAACACTTCCTCACACCTTTTCTGCCCACAGGCCTGTGTTTATTTACCACTTTGCTTCTGCTGTCCGTGGCATGGACAGAGGAAAGTGGATGCACCTCTTTGATTTTCAACTGAACTTTGCTGTCTTTGCACAGCTTTTATGAACTGTACACTATTTTGTACACTTACTCTGTATGGATGTTTTATACCAAGGTTATTGTGAATGGCTCAACAAGATTTCTCTTTCCTTTTTTTTTTTTTTTTTTAATTAAATGATGGCTAAACTACAGACAAATGTAGCTGTTTAATTGTGTAACTTATAAAGAAACACTTTTATTTTGTATTTTACCATGTACAGACTTTAAATATGTATATATAATAAAGTGAATGATTGCCAAATAAAATACATAATTAAAAAAAAAAAGTGTATTTCCAAGTCTGATCATTTAGTAGTGCTTTATTCAAGTTACAGGTTGTGTCTGTGGCCAAACAGGAAAAGAAAACTACCTTTTGTCAACAGTACAGTGATTCAGTAAGAATTTATCAGCTTCTGATTAAAGAACCTTACAAGATTATTTACTTGACTTTCACCCAGGGAGCAATTCCACCAAAAGATTAATGATTTTCTGCAGTTAAAATGAATCAAAATTCTCTCTCCTTGAGTTTAAAAGGAATTTAGTTTCTGCTGATGTTACTCTGTGCTCTCCTTTAAAGCCCTTTCTACTCTTCTCCTTCCTTTTAGTTATTGCCCAGGTAGCTCAGAATATGGACATTGTCTCTTCATAGCCCTGCAGAGATACTATGGTTTGTAGGCTAAAAGCATGTAACTACAACATTGCTATGGGCTAGAGAAACTGAACAGAAGAGTAAGACTTAAGACAACCTTTCAGCCTTGTCCTCAAACAGCAAGTCCATAACTATCTGCACACACATTCAAATACAAAGCACACAGCACAGAAACATCAAAGGTTTTCTGCCTTACCTACAGATTGCAGAGTTCTGCTGAAACAGATTTCATGACAAAAGAAACTCAATTTCTGCTCTGTAGACCCTGACCAATACCCACCAGCCACAGCATACAAGAACAAAAGAAATAAATGCAGCAGATACCACCTGAACACAACTATCCCTGTCTGCTCCACTTCACTGCATTGCCACAGGTATGAGGAAAGGCAATGCAAGAAAAAATGAGTCCAGTTGGAAGAGACCTACAACTGCCAGTACTCACAAGTTCCTTTGCCTTCCAGGAATGCTTCCCATGGAATCTCTCACAGCTGAGCATATTGAAATTGGTCCTTCTGAAATCCAGAGCTTATGTCCTAGTCCTGGTCTTCAGAGTGGTAAGCAGGATCCTAAACTCCACAATGCAATGCTATGATCACTGTATCCAAAGCTGCCACTGCTACTTAGCTTGTAAAATAAGTTTTACCAGGTTGTGAGTTATAACTCTGTCAGCATGCTGCTCCAGGTTGGTATGTCCAGCATCTGCAGCAGCAAGAACTCTTCAATGCCTTCCAGTAGCCCAAGGGTCAACTTGTGCACTGCTGGGCAGAGATAAATTGATTTAACAGTCACGACTGATGGGGAGGGAGACAGAGAATGGTGGAATAGTGTTGCCAGAAATACTGTCGTGGGTGAGGTTTTGTGGCTCACACCGACCTGAGCTTATGAGGCTGTTCCCCCTCATGAGCTTGGGCTTTGTGTCCTAACATCTGTTTTGCACTGGGTGGTGCTGGTTCATTGTGCTCCCTCTAAGCAAGGCACTCAAATTCATTGAGGCAGCAAAGAACTGCTTGTTAGAGCTAACACTGTCTGAGGAAAATAGCAGAGAGACTCTTCTGTCCCTTTCAATGGTAGGAACGTGCCTGGATGCGTTCCTGGGTGATCTGGTAGAGGTGATCCTGCTCTGTCAGAGGGGTTGGACTGGATGAGCTTTTGAGGTCCCTTCCAACTCCTGATATTCTGTGACTCTGTGAACTCTGAGTGGCCTGGCACTGAAGGGGCCTCCAACCCACACAGCATTCTGGCCACATCCCGTTCACAGCTGTGGTTGTCCAAGCTATAACAGGATTTTTTTTCTTATAGGAACTCCTCCCTTACTCCACACATCATTTCTGCAGCCACGCCGACAGGATGTACTCAGGAGGTCTGCTGGCTGTGTGGTGGCAGCAGGGCCAGGACAGGCTGCTCAACACCCAGCAGCAGCTGCCTGCAGGCTCCCACTGCCCTGCGCTGGCCGAATTTATCCCATGGACAAAGGCTTTGTGCAGCACAGCTCAGGGCTGAAGGCCAGGCCCTTCCTGCAGCTAGGCTAGACCCCAGGCACACTCAGCTTCACTGTTCATGTGGATCACCAGCTCGTTCCTGTACAACCAGCTCTCAGCCAGGGTTACTACGAGGTCTCTCTGGAAGCACAACCTCTTCCCATCTGCCTCTTGGTCCCATCTTTGGACCTCCTAATTGCCCAGCCCAAATGGGTGGATGTCTTAGAGCAGGAGGAAGAAGGGCTCATGCTTAGCCAGAGCATTGTCTCTATCCCTTGGAATCTGCTCAGTCTCCTCGAGTCTTCAGCAAAGGAGCAAAGCAAAATCACAGAATCAACCAGACTGGAAAAGACCTCTAGGATCACTGAGTCCAACCTATCACCTAACCCTTCTAATTAACCAAACCATGGCATTAAGTGCCTCATCCTGCCTCCTCTTAAACACCTCCACGGATGGTGACTTCACCACCTCCCGGAGCAGCCCATTCCAAAGGGCAATCACTCAAAAGTATCTGTGTGTGAGCAACCTCATCTAGCTGAAGGTGTCCCTGCTCAGTGCTTGCCTTGGAGATCAAAGTGATGCCATCAATGCTCTGCCTTTGCTCTTCACTGAAAAATACTGTTCTGTTTTTCCTGCAGATGGAGAAATATGATTTTATTACAAGTGACCAGTTTGATCTGCTCAGGGTTATAAAGTTAAGTACTTCTAGAAGTTCCCCATCCCTGGAAGCATTCTGGGTCAGAATGGACAGCACTCTGAGCAACCATAATGTAGTCGAAGATGTTCCTGCTCATAGCAAGGGGGTTGGACTAAATGATCTTTAAATGTCCCTTCCAAAGGAAACCATCCTGTGACCACATGAAGTTTGTTCTGCAAAGCATGTTCAAAATAAGCCAAACATGCACTGTCACCTGCAGCCCTTGTGATCAACAGGGACTTCTCTGGTACCAGATGGTATCAGGATACATCCAGCCTACTGTCCAAGTATCGATTGACTCTGAGCTTTATGCAGGGACACTCCAAATGGATACACCAGTGCAGATCCTGATGGATGCCGTGTGCAAACATTAGCTATGGGAGAGAATCCTATTGGTGTGGTTGCTTTGCTAAGTGCCCTCCAGGATGTAAACTAAGGGCTGCTGGCATCTTTTCACAAGTACCTATCAGAAGCCAATAGAAAAGTGTTGGTGAAACACTGGAACAGGTTGGAACAGGTTGCCCAGGGAGGCTGTGTTCAAGGCTAGGCTGGATTAGGCCTTGAGCGACCTATTCCAGTGGGAGGTGTCCTTGCCTATGGCGGGGGGTTGGAACTGGATGATCTTTGAGGTTCCTTCCAACCTAAACCATTCTATGATTCTATGAACCAAGAAGTGAATCTCTCAATTGTCAGATGAAGAAACAGAAAATGTTGATTAAAAGGGGACAAAAAGTTATGGGAAGCCACAAATCTGAATAAATAAGCATCAATTTTATTGAATCATGAATAATTTAAGACTGGTACAATCATCAGCTTTATTCTCCATGACACAGGGGAGGGGAAGGGTGAGAAATGGGGAGGGTGAGAAAAAGGAGGCATGATCTCAAACAGACCATTCACAAATTCCAATCCTAAACGAGAACTGAAAATTAAATAGGGAGAGGAGCAAATGGAAAAAAAACATCATAAACGTACACAAAATACTCAATTCCTAGTTTGCTTTTTTTTTCTCTTT
Source organism: Ramphastos sulfuratus (assembly GCA_013399055.1). Lineage (NCBI taxonomy): Eukaryota > Metazoa > Chordata > Aves > Piciformes > Ramphastidae > Ramphastos > Ramphastos sulfuratus. The sequence continues at coordinate 89,939 of WBNM01026982.1, forward strand.
AAAAATGGCTAGAAAAAATTCATCAAAATGCAGCACTTTTAATCAAATATTTACATTTCTATGTTACAATGAAAAAATGTACATCTTATAGAACATAGTTCATAAACTGTTCCACTGGAAACAACTAGATCAAAACAGCAACCTTCCATTGAATACCCACAAAGAAAGAGTTTGTTTTTTTTTTAAATTTTATTTTTTGCCCCTTTTTTGTGTGTGTGTGTGTGTGTCTGTGGGGTTTTTTTCCTTTT
>WBNM01026982.1:90288-143175 GCA_013399055.1 Ramphastos sulfuratus
ACCAAGTTAAGCATCAAAAAAAAAAAACCAATTTGCTTTTTCCAAAAAATAAAAAAAAAAAAAAAAAAAAAAAGGCATAACCAACACCCTCCCACCCACCCCCACTTCCCCAAATAAACCACAGCTTATTTATGGCCTGTATCATCCTTGGCAGTTTTGAAGGAAAAGAATGTGGTTTATACTTTCAATTTCTAACTCCATGTGAATGTTGCATAGAATCTTGCATTTCTTTCTGGTTGATTTACTTATTTATTTTCAAACAAGCCAACTTTGTCAGGGGAAAAAAAAGGCCCTCCCCCCAGAAAAAAAATAGAAAAAAAGAAGCATTTTGAAAAAACCTTAAATGAGAACAAAGTCACTTAAAGAAAGGCTTCATCTATGAAAAGCCTTGATAAAGACTAAGAGGTGTGCATAGCAGGCAACCCTGCTTCCCAAAGTTTCAGAGAAGACAGCGAATATTGTGAGTGGCCTACCCAAAATTGCCTCTCTTGCTGCAAGCCAAGACAGTATTGACAAAAAATAAGAACAGAAACTCCTTCCTGAGCTTGAGCACAGGATTAAAAATGAGGAATAAAAATCAATCTTACCCCGTTCCCCACAAATAAAAGACCATTTTAAAGATGTCTTTAGCACTCAGTTAAAGGCTGAGACATTTTCTAGATATTAAGTCCATTTAAAGCCTGAGCCCTGCAACTGGATTTCTTTCTTTTTTACATGCACACGCTCTGTCTGCATGGATTCAGCTGGGGGATTAGGTACCAAAATTCACAGTAGTAGCAGGTAAAGTCAGTGCTGGGAAGCAGAATTGTCAGAACTACTGGAAAAATAAACCTCTCTCAAACTCCTCATCAGCATGCTGGGTATTTGAGTCCACACAGATTTATCCCATGTGTACAGTACCAAGAATTGGATTAGGAACGTTGGCTGAGTTAACCCTTAATAGTTCATTGAGTGAAATAATGCAACAAGAGTTCATAAGGTTAAAACACTAACAACACCAAGCTCTTCTCCCCCTCATCAGTAAAATATTTTTTTCTTTTACAATATTTTTTTTTTTTTAAAAAAAAAAAAAAAAAAGGGAAAAAAAAGAAGTCATCAGCACTTAAAAGTTGTAACACGAGCAGATTCAAGACCAGCTCAGTAAGACAAAGTAGTTCTGTTACAGAAAGTCATGAGGTATAATCAAACCACCCTCTCAAGCTGAGTCACAGAAGCGTGAACTTGTCTCTTATATGACTTTAAACCCACAAGTTCTTACAAAAGTGTTTGCACTAAGTTTTCTTCCTGTACATTGAAAACCCAGAGTATTCCTGTAAGTTATTCATGACAGCATTTAGTGTGGTTGAAAAGGGTTTTATTTTCCCTCTCCTGCATGGATAAAACAGCTCTTCAGTGATTTATTGTTAGCTGCAAATTGATATGAACCTGAAAAGTTCTCTCATTTCCCTCCTTTTTAATTTGTGTCACATTTAAACAAATTCTAGTATCTGATACAAACAATATTCACAGTAACTCATGATATTCCAAGAGATGACTTTAGCCCTGTTTCTTTAAATAAAATCCCATAATATACAGCACTAATTTAACCAAAACACAATTAGTACAAAATAAGGCATCATTTTAAAAGTCAGCACCAAAAGATAGCTGGAAAGGCTTGTACAGATCAAGAGTGAGGAGTGATGTGTTTGCTGAGGTACAGCTGACGTGGTGGTGGTGTGAGCATCTGCTTCCATCAAGAGGAAAGTGCAATTCTTTGGGAGGTGTTCTTGTTCCCCAAGAGAAGTACAAGCCTGAATACTGACCCAGTAGATGTGTGCGTTCGGAGAGGAGGAGAAATAGAACCAGGTTCACAGCTCTGCCAGAAGTATGGCCCAGCTAAACTTCAAAGACACAGCACCTTCCCTCCTTTTCTTCCTGACCTGAATACTGCTAAATACTCATTCATTTTACTCTACTTTTCTGCAACTGAAAAGTCACAGAAGTAAATCTTGTCATCAGGGTAGCACTGGCAGTGCCACGGAGCTGAGTTGTAATGAACCTCTTTGTGGTTGTGCTGATTGGAACGAAACCTCTGAATAAAACCCAAAGCTTTTAGAAAACAGCTGTAACACGTCATGGTAAGAACTAAACCCAGGAAGTCCAATTCAGTCCCTTCTCAGGGGTGTAGCTCACCTCCATGTACAGCCTGTGCACTGGTAAAGGTTCTTGGGGGCTGCAGGACTTCATGGGGCATGGCCCTGTTGCTGACTTCTGTGGAGGAGGGAAACTCCTTTCCTGGCTATAAATAAATTGGTGTCATGCCACTGAAGTCAACTGAGTTGGTTAGGTGGATGTGAGTGGGAAGAGAATCAGGCCCTGACCAGCAAAGGGCTACCTGATCTTTCGCTTGTAGCAGGATTGATTGTTACACAGTGTTTGAAAACCCCTGACTTGTTCAGCCTGTATATATATTTCCATATATTCCTATTTATATATATCTCTTTATAAACACACAATGAAAGACAGCCAAGGTCTCGGACTGGCAAGGAAAGCAGCACTTTTTCTTTTCTTTTTGTTTTATTTTTTCTTTTATTTTAAACTTTATTCAAACTTCCCTGTTTTGCAGCTTTGCCTTTTTTTTTTTCTGAGTATTATTACCAAGGCAAGCAGTATTGTTATAGCACCAGAACTATATGAAGCTGAGCTTAATCTGCAAAGCTGATTGGTACAAGTCCAGCCCTCACCTAAATGTGTTTGGTCAGAAGCAGCATAGGCAAAAATATCCTCTCCCCTCTCCTTCAGGACAGTACATGGCACAAAGCTGTTTGCTTCATAGCTGTGAAGTTCCCCCCTGCCCCTTCAACTTTCAGTAATGATGATCATTTTTACCATCTTCAGTATCTTAGGCATGAGAGCTTACAGCAACTAAACAGAAGAAAACAAAGGAATAGTGCAGTTCTCATCATCCTCAAAAGAAAAAAAATACAAAGGTTGCTTGGGTTGCCTGCACCCAGGTTCAAGACTGACTCCAAGTGTCTTCTTGTTCTTGCAGCTCTAATACTGAGGTCCCAGCCCAGCCCAGGAACGTGTTCTTTTCACAAGTTCTTGCCAAGTGGGAGAGTAAGAATGGAACCAACCTATTGCCATCTGAGGAAGATCACAACGTCGACTCGAGAGACGAATCGAGGATGTCATCGTGATGGCTGTTGCTGTTAGAGTCACTGTCGTAACTCTGGGGGCTTGAGTAGTTGGCTGCTTCTTGCAGTCTCATTAGCATGTTCATCTGTAAAGGCACAGCAATCAATTATTTGTATTCTGAGGTAGAAAGAATAAGAATTCCATAGGAAAGCTACAGGGGCATTCACATTGTTCTCTCCAGAAAAACACACACCACAACAAAACAGCTTCAGGGCATTCACAGCTTGCACAGCAGCTCCAGTAACTGTTTCCCATTGGGAGGGAAATTACTGAAGAGTAACCTTCAAGCTCAAATCCTCAAAATATCCTCCACAAATGAATCTGAAGAGCTTCTCTGTCGTTTCTTGCAAAACTGTATGAAGGTATCCCCAAGCTGACAGGATGACTCCCCCAGAACCACTGCCTTCTCACTCAAAAGCTTCTCAACACTCCTCAACTGGCCTTTACCTACCCCCGTAAAGAAGGGAAGTGAAGTGGTTCTGCCATGTCAAACAGGAGAGCTTACCAAAGGATCTCCTTCGGCATCACTCACTGGGACTTGTTTGCTGGTGGAGCCCTCCCGTGACATGGAGTAGCCATCGAAGCCCACATCTTCGGGCCGCAGCTGCAGCAGGGGAGGCCACTCGTGGTGCTGCGGGGTGCCTGCCCAGGGATAGGTGTCCATGACCCACTTGGCAGGATCCTCCCAGGGTGCTCTCCTCCCGTACAGCTGGGAAAACACAAAGCCACGTGAAGCACTGCCATCTGTGGTAGCTTGAGGGATCCTGGTCTACCTTAACAAAGCCATAGGGACAGAGGCCCACCCCAGGGGGATGGACCTGCTCGTCCCAGGATATTGCAACATTGTTATTCTATTCCCTATTCCTGTATCATAGCTTAAAAGGCAGTGCCTGACTGATGCCCTTCCCTGCCTTTCCTCCCTCCACTCCTCTCCGGGAACAGCACCTTCTTATCTCATGGGGGAGATGGCTGGAAGGGAATTGAGCTGCAGCACGCAGCCCACTGAGGCCATGCAGGCCCAGCTGGGGAGGGCAGTTTCAGCCTACTCTCAGGCCGACTGAGGGTTGGAGGTGGAGGATTCCAGAAGGAGTGGAAGATTCCAGAAGGCCAGCTTGGGTCTAGTGGGTTTTGTATTTATTTCACCCGATTGCCTTTTGTATCTATGCTCTTGTAAATGGAATTTCTCTTTAAACTTCCAACCAGTGTACAGTATCCTCATTCTCACTCCTGGAAAGGGCTGAGAGTAATTTCTGTCCTCCAGCCCCAGCTATGCTCGTGGCCCCAAACGGGGACACCATCACTGTGCTCTTTCCTTCAGTGCCTACCTAGCGAATACAAATGTGCCACAAGCCTTGGGTGGCAGAAGAGGCTTGGCAAGCAGGGCTGAACACAAACAAAGGAGATTCCCTAACAGTTTTCATGGCTGGTTTTAGTGGCTGACCACCTCCTCTGGCACTGCAGCACCCTTCTCTTGGCACCAGTTGAAGAAAGGGAGACCTGGCAATAACCTCCCTTAATAAAGGCAGCTTAAACCAAGTCAGTGCAAAAGAGGGTGTCGGTACTGACATCTGGGCGGCACCAGCAGCTGCCTTATCTACATTTGCTGTGCTTGGGAAACCGCTGGCAGCGGAATGCGTAGGAGGAAACATGAGACCTGTCATCGGGCAGTAATGATGGATGTCACAGCAAAAGGTTCTCAAGGCAAGGGAATTCCTTTGTATTCAGCCAAGAAATAGCAGCAGCAGGGTTTGGCTGTGGCCATGTTCCTGTTTCAAATAAGTAGGCTCTGCTTCAAAAACTTTTTCTGAGTCAAACACTGTTCCAGGACCCAAACGTATTCTTCTTGTCATATTCAGTCAAGCTTGTCTTAATTAAGTAACAAACTCTTTTTAATGCCCATATGACTTTCAAAAGCATAACTGTAACTTGAAGTGACTTGAAAACTGCTTTATAAATCTCAGCCTAAATATCCTTCGTCAACTGGAACTGCTTCCTGGCACTCTGAATTCAGAGAACTCCTCGTGCCCAATGCACAGCAGGCCAAGCTGTGGTCTAACAAAGAAATTCAGCAGCTCTCTGACAGACCTGAGACTGTCTCACTTTCCTCATTGCTATTTCTCATGGATTTTTAGGTGGTTTTATTTTTTGCTCACATTAAGTATTAAATGGCTCTAAATATCAACAGTGAAGAGCTTAAAGGCCTTTTCCAACCAAACCCGATCTATGATCCTGTCTGCTTGGTTCCAGGACGGACCTGAGTCCCAGCCCAGTGCAGAGCTGCCCAGCAGATGGAGCTAGGCCATCTCAAACATCTCCCACAACCCAAATATTCCTCATCCTTCAGCTGTGCTTTATTAATTTTCTCAGCATGATGTCTTCAGGCTGTGGTAAACCAGATCTCCCATTTGATTCTTGTTCTCAAATTTACAGCAGGACATGCCAGCTGCCAAGTGGGGAGCATTTGATGTTTTTCACATGTCTTTGCTACCTAGAAGGTTTGTCTAGATGCTGGCAAATTTCTGAAAGTCAGCTGGTGAGAAGAATTTCCCATTTTAATGTATGAAGTCTTTAGCAGATGACAGACTGAATGACTAAGTCACTCTACCCTGACACACCAACCAGTTCTGCCCACCACTGTCACGTGCACACTTTTTAAGGAGCAATTAAGGGGGTGAGGGTCACAAAGTTTGCTTCACAAAGCACCAGAGAGAAATGACTGGGAGACCAAAGAGACCTTAGAGCTGCCTTCCACTATGTAAAGGAAGGAAAGATGAGGAAGGGCTCTTTACCAGGGAGTGTAGTGACAGGATGAAGGGTAATGGTTTTGAACTGAAAGAGAGGAGATTTAGGTTAGATGTAAAGAAGAAATTGCCTGCTTTGAATGTGGTGAGACACTGGAACAGGTTGCCCAGAGAAGTTGTGAATGCCCCTTCCTTAGAAATGGTCAGGGTTGGATGGGGCTTTGAGCAACCTAGTCTAGTTGAAGAAGTCCCTGCCCAGGGCAGGTGGGTTGGAATTAGACGATCTTTAAGTTCTCTTTCAACCCAAACCATCATTTGTTGTAGAGAGGCTGCTGCTGGTCTCTTCTCACAGCTAAGTGGAGACAGAACAAGGGGGAATGGCCTCAAGCTGAGACTGGGGAGGTGTAGATTGGACCTCAGGAAAATGTTTTTCACAGAGAGAGTGGTCAGGCACTGGAATGAGCTGCCCAGGGAGGTGGTGGTGTCACCCACCCTGGATGTGTTTAAGGGTCTTTTGGATGTGGTGCTTGAGGATATGGTTTAAGGTGAATCTTGTAGAGTAGGGTTACAGGTTGGACTTGGTGATCCTGAGGGGCTTTTCCAACCTGGATGTTTCTTTGATTCTGTGGTACTCTGATTCTGTGACTGGAGTACAAGTGATGGTGGCAAGTCCATACCAGTCCTCTGCTGAACCCTCCTCCTGATTCCAGCAAACTTTTACTGCCATACAGATGTCTGGAATTGCCTGGCAATACCTTCAACTATCCAAATTGCTAGAGTATGAATCAGTTAATAGGCACAGGCAATCAGTGATGATTTTGCTGTGGTCTCTGAAAGAATTATGAAGGAATCTACTAAAAATTCCATCCTGTAGACTGAGAAGTAATCAAAACGTCACTGATACTGATCCTGGCACTTGTTAACACATTTCTCTCCATATAGAGCTTTGTTTCTCCTATGCTGAAAGATTTGGTTTGCATTGGAAAATCCTGCCTGAGTTCATGACCACAAACATGTTTTTCAGATGCACAGTACAATTTTAAGGTGTGCTTCTGGAACAGATTATTGAAAGGTATTTGGGTGCTTCGCTCTCCTCACTGAAAATGTTAAGTTTGGCAACAATATTTAACAAAAATAATCCAATCTGGAACTTTTTGGTGCTTCCATATTTCAGAATAGTTTGAAGAAAATAATTTTGTCTGAAATTAATGACCAAGAGAATAATTCTGCCTGAAATGAATGGCAGTTCAGGTTAGATTCTCAGAGACATGCAGTATTCAAAAGTTCCATCTACAGAAAGTGCTGTTGTGTTGCCCTTCCAAAAGATATCATTCAAGACCTATGACTTATCACTTTTGCCTGCTCACCTGTAGCCCTTCTCTGACTGCCTCCAGAAGATATGGGATGATGGAGTAGTTCCACAAGTCAGTAAACCAAACTCTTGAACCATCTACATCTATGGGACAGGAGAGGAAGAGCCGAGGACCTGGAAAGGGAAATTCAGGTGTTACATTCACATCACCACGAGGATACACCTCAAAATAGGATCAAACAACTTCCAGTTCTCTGGAGAAAGAAAGCAAAAGTGAGAGAACATAGGTAGCCATCTGGTGAACTGCTCTTTGTGAGAGCTCAAGAGTCTTCTTGAATCAACTTGTAAAACTACATCCCTTTAAAAGGAGAACAATTAACCAGATTTTGTAACACAGTTTGTACTCAGGACTTAGAAGTCCTCTTTAGTTAGACCAAAAAAAAGAGAAAAGAAAAATGCTTAGAGACTTCTGTTGGAGTTTGCCTCAGACTACTTTGGCATCTGAATGCAGGGTTTTAAAGAAGTCTTTTTTATCTGACAGAACCCAAGGAAATGTACAAGGATGCACCTGACATACAAGGATGTGAAACACACCCACGCACATATGCCTGAGCACATGGGCAGAGCACTTACCAATAGTAACGTCAGAGGAGCTGTGAGCCTCCAAGAATTTGTTCAGGTGTTGCCAGACCTTGGGAATCCAATCGATAATTTTAACCAGCTCTGCATTTCTCATCCTGCCACTGATCTCTGTTTCAATGAGTTTTCTTCTCAAGAAACGGCCTAGAAAGCCTTTGACTGGCTCAGTGTGGTTAGCACATAGCACCCATCTGGAGAACAACAGAAATGTCCATTAGTTCCCTTCTGTGCTGCTGAACACATCTATTCTGGGCTAAATTTACCATTGCTAAATGATTATCACGATTGAAATGAGCTATGTCCCAGTCACATGCATTTCTTAGCAGAAATCATTTTGGAGTGATGAGTTCACCAGACAAAACTATTTGCATTGTGCATTCGTTTTTCAGCTTATTTCTCATTCAGTATCTGCTCTGCCTGTTTTCTTATTTAAAATTTATGAGAGGATCAAATATACCAGCAATCCTCTGGAAAGAAGAAGTTTTATGAACCACAGTTGCTTCAGCAGCAGCACCATAACAAAGCTGCACATGTCAGGGCAGCAACCAGCAGTGAATGGAGTTTCTCCTCTCGTTTGTTATTTCAGCTGATAAGAGCAATTTCGGGTGACTCAGGAGCCATTACTCCTTTGCCAGTCCACAAACATAAATAAGAAACATGAATAAACAGTACCTGAAATTATGGTGAAGCTGAAGGTTAGGTGTTGAGGAGGTGGCTTGGTTCATTGTGCCAATAATGTATGGACTATGAAAAAAAAATGTAATTACATCAAACCTGTGCATTTTGAAAAACAACTTTTCAGTAAGATCTCAGCATTAAGAAAGGTTTTTCAAACCCTTCTTGTCAAATAACATTTTTCTAGTTACTTAGAAGTCAGAGTCACAGCAGATAATCTGCTTACAATGACATCAAATTCTGAAAGTAAAAGAGAAATCACAAAGCAGGACCTATCACTAAAAATGGGGGTTTAGCTGAAGATCCACTGCATGAAATGAATGCAAATTATGCTCAGAGGGCTGAAGCACCTCTCTTATGAGGACAGCCTATGAGAGTTGGGGCTCTTCAGCCTGGAGGAGACCTTGTAGTAGCCTTCCAGTATCTGAAGCAGGCCTACAGGAAGGCTGAGGAGGGACTGTTTCCAAGGTCTTGTAATGACAGGATGAGGAGTAATGGGTTTAAAGTGGCAGAGGGGAGATTTAGACTGGATGTTAGGTGGAAGTTCTTTACAATGAGGGTGGTGAAATACTGGAACAGGACAGCCAGGAAGGTTGTGATCACAGAATGTCATCGAGATCACATTCTGTGATCCACAGCCTCCCTGGACGTGTTCAGGACCAGGCCTTGAGTGACCTGTGCTAGTGGGAGGTGTCCCTGCCTATGGCGGGGGGTTGGAACTAGATCATCTTTGAGGTCTCTTCCAACCTAAACCATTCTATGATTCTATACTATTTTTTTTTTAATTGACTTGAGAACAATTGATCATTTTATGAGGAAGCAAAAGCTCCACACCATGGATAGCCTGGCCACCTTGGTCCCCCTCACCAAATCAACCTAGAGGTAGTTTCATGAGGGCATTTTGCAAGCAGCGTTGAAGTTCGGACTGTGTTCTGGTATAGTTTCTTTACCATTTGTGGTACTTGCAGTTCAGAAGTCCATTAAAAATCTCTCCAAGGGAGCTAACATGATGCAAATTATCCAAAATGATGACCAGAGGCATATCCACGGCGTTATTCTCACTGTTGCACTGGTCTGCTAGGTTGGACAGGTACTGGCGGAGTTCCTGCAAAGCATATATGAAGGAAAGACAAAGAAATAACAGGAAAAAAAGAAGAGTTATTACCACATTCCCTGAAAATCCAGTTCAGATAAATGCATTTCTGGTTTTGTCATGAGATCTAATGCAGAAGAGCCTGGCACCTCACATCATTTTCCATGCATCATCAGGAATGTTGTTCTCCTTTGCTTTTGTAGGCTACGTCGAAGATGCAGACTGCATCAGAAGTCCTGTGTGAGATAAGGGCTAAAGGGGGATGAGTTTTTGCCATCTGAGTTGTGCCTTTTCATTCGTGCTGTCCCAATCTGAATCTCAGAGGTCTGAAATGTAGGATGCCTTTCTCTTTTCAGGAAACTGTTAAACTCTCTCCCTACATATAAATTCTCTTTATACAAACTTGTGTCCCAGCTAGGGTTGTTAAATCCTCTTGTCAGCAGGGCAAGAGAGGGGATTCTCCCCCTTTGCTCTCCTCAGACCCCACCTGGAATACTGTGTACAGTTCTGGAGCCCCCAACATAAGAAGGACATGGAACTGTTGGAGCAAGTCCAGAGGAGGCCACAAAGATGCTCAAAGGGCTGCAGCAGCTGTGCTATGAGGACAGACTATGAGAGTTGGGGCTCTGCAGCCTGGAGAAGAGAAGGCTTTGAGGAGACCTTGGAGTGGCCTTCCAGGATCTGAAGGGGGCTACAGGAAGGCTGGGGAGGGACTATTGACAAGGTCTTGCAATGACAGGACAAGGGGCAATGGGTTTAAACTGGCAGAGGGGAGATTTAAACTGGATGTTAGGAAGAAGTTGTTTCCAGTGAGGGTGGTGAGACACTGGCACAGGTTGCCCAGGAAGGTTGTGGCTGCTCCCTCCCTGGAGGTGTTCAAGGCCAGGTTGGATGAGGCCTTGAGTGACCTGTACTAGTGGGAGGTGTCCCTGCCTATGGCAGGGGGTTGGAACTAGATGATCTTTGAGGTCCCTTCCAACCCAAACCGTTCTATGATTCTCTTGCAGTGCTGTGTCTGTTGAAATACAGCTGATAAAGTTCATCTGGAATAAAGCAACCCTCAGCAGAGGCTGAATTTGGATACCTTTGGTGATGCCATGAAAGAAGGCTGTGCTTGTGGGGCTGCTGGCTGACTGGGTGTGGCTGAAATGCTCTTAGCAGCTTTCAAGCATTTATTCCAGAGCATGTCTCAAACTATACCAGTGGCCTACAACCACAATTTCACACAGAAACATCTGGGTTGGAAAAGCCCCTAAGGGTCACCTAGTCCAACCTATAACCCAGATTCACCTTAAACCATATCCTCAAGCCCCACATCCAAACAACCCTTAAACACATCCAGGGTTGGGGACTCCATCACCTCCTTGGGCAGCTAATTCCAGTCCCTGACCACTCTCTCCAGGAAAAACTTTTTCCTAATGTCCAATCTAAACCTCCCCAGTCTCAGCTTGAGGCCATTCCCCCTTGTTTTGTCTCCGTGAGAAGAGAACAGCACCAGCTTCTTCACAACATCCCTTCAGGTAGTTATAGAGCACTGTCTCTCCTCCAGTAGCCAGCCAATAAGCAGCTTGCTTTTTTTTTTTTTTCTTTTTTTCCTTTAATCTAAACATTCACTGGAGGTGTATTCAGCAAAACCAGCAACACATCAAAAAGCAGAGACATGCCTGGCTGGTGCAGGAATGTGTCTGGACACCGTGACTCCCAACCCAGTGCATGCAGACTGCAGCTGCTATTTGCAGCTGCAAAAACTCTTGACAGCCTAGAGAGGCATTTGAGGGTTCCTGGACCAATGCCCACATGCAATAGGGACTGCTTCAGTTGCAGGGAATTTTATGCTGGTGTTTAACTTCCTGGGCAGTTCTCAGGCTTCTAACCACTTGATAATTATGACACCTTTAGATGTTTGAATATAGACCTGGAAACTTGTTAACTCAAGCCCATAATCAGGGTGGCTGTCAGGAGGATGGAGCCAGTCTCTTTTCAGTGGTACCCCATGGCAGGACAAGGGGCAATGCACGTAAACTCAGTCACAGGAAATTTCATCTCAACTTGAGAAAAAAAATTTCCTGTGAGGGTGCTGGAGCTCTGGAACAGGCTGCCCAGCGAGGTTGTGGAGGCTCCTTTTCTAGAGCTTTTCAAAACCCATCTGGATGTGTTCCTGTGTAGTTTATCCTAGGTGATCCTGCTCTGGCAGGGGGAGTTGGACTCAATGATCTTTAGAGGTCCCTTCCAACCCCTAACATTCTGTGATTCCGTGAATCTGCAGTTCTGAAAACCTTGAATATGATTCCCTTCAGGACTAACACAATGCTTTAAAAAGAAAGGCAAATTTAAACCCAGCTTTTGATGGATTAATAATGGAGAAATCTCTCATTTTTCAGTAATTGTGCAAGGATATTTCTGTGTTTTTACCTTACTGGATTTGTGGTCCACATTGAAGGTTGCAATAATGCCATCAGCCAGCTCCCTGCCCTCTCTAAGGACCATGTACTCCGAGAGCCGGTTAGCTAAGTAGGTTTTGCCAGTGCCACTGGGGCCAGACAAGATAATCCGTCTGTGTTCCATCAGCAGAGAGACATAGCGCTGCAGAATAGGCTTTGGGATCAGTGATTCAAACACCAGACCATCCAAACTGTTCTCACAGATACCTGCAACAGGAAGAAAGTCTTTGTTTAGAGGCATTCCCAATCCCCTTGGATTTTAGAAGTTAGTTGTTTGGGGGGTTTTTTTGTTGTTTTGGTTTTTTTTTAACTAAGTCATTGCAAAGCTGCAAAGCAAACCCATTAATGGAGTTTGGACAGATCGAGTTCAGTTGAAATAGCCAGGAGTCAAACTGAAAAATCTGACTTTTGTGAAAGTACCTGGGCCCAGTAACAGCAGAAATCCCCCAAAATAACACTTGGAAACAGCAGATTTAGATCTGACTTGATCAAGCTGTTTCCCACTTAAGAGGGAAATCCTTTCCCCCACTCAGGTGTTCCTATGGCCAAGGGGAGCACAAATAAAGCTGCTAAAACAAGCACATGAAGTGATTTGTGGGCTTAGCTTGGATCTTTCAACTTTCTGTTTTCAAAGCACTCAGCTGCATCCTAGAGTGCCTGGAGCCCTGTAGAAGCTGAACCTCAGCTGGTGGCAGGCAGAGCTTTTCACACACAAACCATCCTTATCCCAGAATTTCACCATGCACTCTGCACCTTCATCCAGGCTGTACCTGTTCACTTTTCAATTGCTAGACAGAAAAAACTCCAGCTATCATCACTCCCCCTGCTTTCCCAAACCCTTGTAATTAAACTCCTGCTCTGTGTGCTGATAGCTATCTCTGCTAACATAAAACTCCTGCTGATAAGCATTTACGCAACGTCAGCAGTCACTTTAGGCAGAATTGGCTCAGGCAGAACATGCAGGGCTTCAAAATAAACAGCAGGAAGGGAAGTTGGCAGATGCCATACAGAAATGTTTGCACCTCAATGGTTACTTGGAATATTAAATATTTATATAGGCAGCTTTATCTCTCAAAGGTGTATGGAAGCAATTTTCCATCAATTGATTAAAGACATTTCTGTTTTATTGAAAACTGTTATCATGTATGAACCTTCAAAGGGCAAGTCAAGCCAAAGCAAGTTAAATATAGAATCAGATGGCAGCTTTACAGGTATGGCTACACTACTTAAAGAAATATTCCACTTGGGATTTACTATTGGCCAGTGTGTTCTAAGTAAGCAGAATACTCTGTTCTCATCAAGCTTCAGTGCACTGAGATATTTTGTGGCTTATTTTGTCTGAGCTATTCTCCAGAACAGCTCCAGGTATCAGTTCATAATATTTGCAGCAAATCTACCAATTCCTACTGTTACAGGTTGAAAAGATGCTGAATGCATAGATTTAGCATGCTCTAAGTGCTGTCTTAAAAGAAAATAGAAGGCAGGGAGAGAAAAGGAAACACAATAAAAAATTTCCATTCCTTTGAGTTTCCTGACACAGCAAGCTTTGATAAAACTGTAATTAGTGAGAACTACAACAGACAGATCAGGTGTAATTACCTTTGATGGTAACTGAAATAGTGTTGTTTTCTCCAACCAGATAGCCACAGGGCAACAGCTCAGGTGTGTCTGCACTGTTCGTGCGCTTGATTTCTCCAATGCTGTAGCCCAAGACGCTGTCTGAGTTCAGCCCCAGCTGGCTGACAGGATCCACGTGGATGATGTACTCCTGGGGTGACAAAGGGATGTGGACAGTTAGGCAGCACTGAAAGCTCTGTGGCTTTATTACAATCACAGCAGGTTAAATATTTCTTGGTACCACCAGAACCTAACGGGAGAACTGAAGCACACAGCAGCAGACTGTACTCACTGACCTTGAACAACCGTCTGACAACCCCGTCCAGAACGTCCCACTTGGTCTTGCCACTGACTCCAATGCAGCCTATGAGGAAGGCACGAGGCCTCGAATCCTAAACACACAGAAATGTGAAGTTCATAAATAAATTCTAACTGTATCAGACAGGTCTCTTTTATGTAACTAAAATGATAGCTTGTTCCCTTTTTTCCCCCTATTCTTCTAGAGCTGCGCTTACGAGGGAGCATTACTTGAAGTAAAACTGATTTCTCTCATACAACTTCAAGGTCAGCTGAAACGTAAAGAATCACTGCCAGGTGGTAATTTTACTGACAACCCGATCTGAAGGTGTTGGCTGCCAGCAGTTCCAAGGAGGTGGGAGGGAGCTGAGCCTTGTCTGTCACTAGTGACACACCAAGGAACTGTTTCGCTGAGAAAAATTCGCAAAGTCTTTAGCAAAAAGCCTCCAAACCAAACTGGATTTGAATTCCCTGGTGCATTCCAAAGTCAATTCTATTTCCAAACTTGGGATGAAAGAAAACTCACCTCCTTCCATTTCATTTCATCCTGAAAATTGACAACTATTTTGACATGTCTGCCTCCCTCTTTCCGGGCAGAGCCATCTCCGGTATCATCTAACAGCATATCTGTGGACAGAAAACATCAACAGCTTCACAGCTTTATCTTAATGACAATGCAGCTAAGCCTGGTTTATGCCAATACCTTTGTTGTAGTGAGACACAACACATCTGGGCTTCACATGCCTCAAGGTCGAACGCAAGAATGAGGTTTACTGACTTCCCGACCAAAGGCCAGTACCACTCCAGGCGTAGGCCACTGTAAATTACTAGCCTGTTACTCTGCATTTTCCTTCCTACACTATATCCCCTGGCAAATCTACACTATTAAATAGCTTTAAACACAACTCTTGGCAGTTGAGGTCATAATTGGACAAGTCCAATCTCAGCTGTAGTAGACCTACAATGGCATTTTATAAGCAGGCTTTGTGCCAGCCCCTGACACATTTCCACAGCTCAACTGGTAATCATTTTCATGCTTGCGTTTTCCCGTGGCTAACTTAACCAAACCAAACCTTCCCAGCACAGGATAAAACTTGCCCACCACCTCCCTCATTAAACTCACCGAGACTGGTTGACTCCGTGAGGTTCAAACTGTGTTGAGAGAGACCCACTGAATGTCTTGGAGAGGATGAAATGGAAGCCTGAGACTGAGCCCTGCTACAGCTGCCGTGGTTTTCAGATTTCAGCCGATCGTTTTCTGCTTTTAACTTCTCAATCTCACTCTTGAAAGGAGAAGTCAGGAGTTAGAAGGCACAGTGAAACACACTTGAAAGACAGTAACAAAACTAACTTAAGAATAAACAACAGTCTAGCAGAAATATAATTTTCATAATATTTTAATGTATTTACATAAATTACTTTCATTATTACAACATCCCTTCCACGAAACGTTTCAAAGTATCTTAGAAAATAAAAATAAGTGGGAATTCACTAAACACTCAAGTCCAGCCACCTTAAGGCAGAGAGTATGGGAACACTTTAAGAGGTTGCTGGCAATCAACAAAATGATCTCCCCACAGGGTTTTAGGGTTGAAAGAGTTAAAGCTGCAGAGTTGATGGCACCGGAATTCATGTGTTCAAGCTGACTTTTAATTAAGGTACAAGGTCTAACACTGTCAAAGAATTAACCACAGCTTTTAGCACGCATTCAAAACTTCAGATTTACCTTCACTATGTGGCAGGTTGGCCAATCCTTAACACATCAAGAGAGACTGCAGTGCTCAGGGTGGTTATTTCTTACCTGCATTCTATTCATGGCCTCCCGCAGCTGGTCAAGCTGATGAGCAGAGCTGAGGGCTTCTAGGCGAATATCAGTCAGCTTCATCTCCTTGTCTCTCAGCTCATTGCGCAGCTGCATCACCGTTTCAGCTTCGCTGTCAGTGCATTCAGAAATTCTGGAGAAGATTGAAAACCAGACCTTGAACAAGATCATTTGGTACTTTTCAGGTGGTTCTCCAGCATTTACTAACAAAGGAGCAGTAAAGCATTTCTGTTCCACAGGAAGCAAACAAGAGCTTTGACTTCTTGGATTAGCAATACCATAAGATATTAGACAGGTGATGGAAACGTTTGACACCACTGAAATAAACATGGCTGGGAGTTAGTTTTCTTTAATCAGCATCTGCAATGGAATTCTGGAAGAAATCTACTATTGGATAGTCGTCACTTCTTTTTTTTTTTTCCCCCCCCCAGTGGTAGTTGCCACCAAGGAAAACTTCTGAAACCAAAATCTAAATAAATGGAGGGGGTGCTGGCAGTAACAGCAGCTGGTTGGAGATTGATGAGTTCACAGACAGATTTAAAGCTCACCAGGTGTGCACAGCTGGGTTTCCCTGAACTGTTCTGGAGGGCTTTGGAACTCTACACCTATTCAAGTGTGATAAATTCCTCCTCACTGTAAAGCTTTCATGCTTTAAAGCTTTTTGGTGGCGTTTTTGTTCCCTCTTCCCACAAAAAAAGGGATTGTGGGTGAGTAGCATTTCAGCACGTCTGTAAGTGTATCTATATACCAATCAACTGCACAGCTGCACGCTTTGAGGGAGATTTAATTTAAAAGTCTCTCCCTAAATCAGGTTAATGAGAGATGTTTTCCCCACCAAAAAGCCCAAGCACACAAGTTTCACTGGTGCTACAGCTTTCCTTCACTCCCCATATTTACGCTTTCCTCAATTTTAACCTTCTGGCTTTCACGTTGAGTAGAGATGTACACACAGCCTCTTGACTGACGACAGACTGGATCATCACATGACAATTTTCTGGCCTTATCTTTCTAAAGCACAATTTGCTGTAGTCACCAGAAACTGACTGAGTGATGCTCAAGACATGGAGAAGCTTTTAAAAAAAACAGAACTCATGGGAGATTATCTTCTGCTACCAACAGGTCAGTGCTACGATACAGCTGGAAACATCCTCGTGAAAACAAGCAATAGGCAAAACTTCAACCCCTGTAGTGCTTTTGCAGACTCTGTGCAGACTTAGACAGAGGAAACAACAGGGACAGGTATATTTTGCCTCTGCTTGTTGCTGCAAAATGGCCTAGAGTCTCCTGTAGCATGGAAAGCACTGGATCTCTCCATAGCACCTTTCTTTCCCCTACCAATGCAGCAAGATGCCTTCCTATTTTCTATTTACATTATTTACATACTCAAAAATCACTTACAGAGAATTGGAATGGGAAGCTCTCAGCAATGGTGTCGAAACAGTGGAGTTATGGTGTGGTAGCTTTGGTGAAGAAGGTAATGAAGAATCAGTCATCTCCTCAATATCTGAATGAGAAGATGCTGACTTGGGAGATTTCTTTTTACCAAAAGCTTGCTTGAAGGAGCTGCGTAGCTGAAAAAAAACAAGACCACAACAGTAGGCACATCATTAAGAACAAACTCAGGCAAAGGAAACCCAGAGTTAAGACTCTAACATGCAAGTACTCCATATGATACAGCCATACTCACATACATTTTTAACATGGATTAAAAAAAAAAAAATTAAAAAGCTTTTTTTTTTTGCTTTAACTATTTTCTAAGATTAATAACGTCAATGGAACCAGGCATGAGTGCTTCCTGTTTGTAAGAGAACTCTCTCACAGCAAATTCTGCTCAGTGCAACAAGCTTTACAGCCACAGTGCAGCAACTTGCAGCTGTAAGGGCAGGTGGCTCAGACAAGGTTAATGATGCTGAAGTGGTTAGTGGTGTGCATGGGTGGGTTAGCTTTGGGTCTCATAGTTTAAAGTTGGTCTTCCTTACCTCGTTGACCTGCCGGAAGAAGCACAAGCAAAAGGAAGCAGGGGGAAGGAAAAAAGACATGTTTTAACAGACAAAGCCAGTGATAAGGAAAGCTTTGGATTTCTAAGACAAACACCACCAATAATCAGCAAAGACCTGCAGTTACTTTAAAACTGGAAGCCCGTACTTTCCAAACCCAGGTGTTTTGAACAACATACAGTCATTTTTTTGCATCACTTGAGGGAGATACCAGACCTGAATCTCATAACTGCTTAAATGATATTTTCTCCTCAGCTCAGACAGAATGCTCTGGCTAACAGCCAAGTTAATATTGTGCTTTTCCTTGCAGGAACAGGCAGCTCATCAGCTGAAAGGACTGAATCCTCTCAGCTTACCTGCAACTTAAAGAATCTTTTTTCATGTGACTGCCATTTTCCAAACAAAACCAGGATGAATGTTCCTGTGATTAGACCGATGGTGCCCTGAAGTTACAGTTCAACACTTGGTATTGAACTCGTTCTGGTATAGGTGATCCTGCTCCGGCAGGGGGGTTGGACTGGATGAGCTTTCGAGGTCCCTTCCAGCCCCTGACATACTGTGATTCCGTGTTCAAGGAGCACTTGGACAGCACTTCTAGATGTAAGGTTAAAATTTCAGGTTGCCCTTTGTGGAATCAGGCTTTGGA
The DNA here is from genome assembly GCA_013399055.1 of Ramphastos sulfuratus. Classification (NCBI taxonomy): domain Eukaryota; kingdom Metazoa; phylum Chordata; class Aves; order Piciformes; family Ramphastidae; genus Ramphastos; species Ramphastos sulfuratus. Next base: position 108,746 of record WBNM01026982.1, read on the forward strand.
TTTGATGATTCTCGTGGGTCCCTTACAACTCAAGATACTGCATTTCATGCTGTCACAAATTGTGTGTTATAAACGGGCTGGCTTAATGGGAGCTGAAAACTACTTTCAAACTAGACAAAGGCTCCAAGGGTAAGAAATGTTGAAGAGCTGGTATTTGGGCTCTGAACAGACAGCTGCACTGTTTCTACATATAACAAGAAGACCTTGGCTGAGAACATCCTCAATATTTGTGGAATAAACAATGTGTGAATCAGACTCAAATTCTATATTTCCCCAGTAAATGATTGAATTTTCAGTCTTCATTTTACAGCAATGATGTACTCACTTTTAACAACGAGACAAAAAACAATGTTCTCTTTCTTCTGCTTCAAGAAAATCTTCTTTATTTCTCTTTATAATAAAATGTTTCCTTAACCTTCTTTAAAAACAGTCATCTGCTGACTGGGAAGAGTAGGTTACAATAGCAAAGAACAGAAGATTAAGGAAAAATTTCAAGTGTTTATTTTAACTAAGGCTTAACGACCACAAAAGGTTTGTGTCACAAATCAACAGTCGCGTGCAGTTTCAAATCACAGCAGTTTACTTCATCTCTAAGTAATGCACAACCCAGCACAGGGAAGACTTGGAGATGATACTGTTTCCATTCAACCAATTACTTAAGAGGCAGATTGAAAATACTGCTGTTATGAAGGAGCTGCCAAGATATTCAAATGAAACCACTGGGATAAGAGAGAAATAAACCCAAAAGCCTGCTGGGGAAGCTGTTTCTGACAGAGCTCAGGAGTTTGATAAACATTTCTGAGAGGATATTGTGTAAATACAACTCAAGCTCTCAACAGCTCAAACCACATTTTGTACCTACACAGATTTACCTGTACATCCAAAAGTTCAGTGGGAAGGAAGGAATGCTTTACTGGCTAGAATAAAGGATCTAAGGACTGTAGTCCAAACTACAGACTAAGTCACTAAGGTAGTTATGGTCTAATTCAAAATGGAGTTTAATATATTATACCTTTCCTCCAGTACAGGGTACCTTGTACACAGAATATGATGAGCAAAGAAGGAAAAAATGGAAAATCAAAAGTAAGTATTGCAAAACCTTGCAAAATAAACATCCGTTACAACAAACTTTTTTAAGATTGGCATTTTTTGCTGTTGTAGAAGTCCAGAGTCACGTTCAAAAAAGAGTTCTTAAAGTGTTTAATATCTTCACTTAAAGCCTTTTGAGCCAAAATGAAGGGAAAAAAAGAAAAAACAAAAAAACCAAAACTCAGAATGATGTCTGAGTGTGGGTTTGTTTAATGACAGACGTGGTGCTTGTCCTAAGGGGGTGGATACCATATTACTTGTCACCAGAATTGATCTGTGACAGCTATTTCTACTTTAAGGCTGGTCTTTTGGCTGTTAAGCTAAAATTCAGTCTTAGGCAGAGTCAACGCAAGCACATACATCACTTTGGACTCAATTAAGCCTTCAAAAGAGAGTTTACACAGGCTTTGAAGAGTGCACAAGCCTTGTGCTGACCTGTTGCGTGCGGGGAGGAAGGAGGAGTCGAGTGGCTGTTCTGGCAATTTGATGTAAAGCTTAGGCAATCTGGTCAACTGCACTCACCCAGTTCTTCCTCTTCTTCTTCTTGGAATCACTCTCAATGTTGCTGCCCACGCTGGAGTGGCTGGTGGCACTGTTAATGCTGGAGACACTGTCTGAAGAGTGCTGCCTTCGGATCCGCAGGTCTGTGGGCTGAGGAGCTCCAGGTCCTGAATGTGAATGGAGGTGGTGTCAAGGTTAGGTAAGAAATGGGATATTTGGTATCAACCATGCAATCCTGAAGAGACATTTAGGGAAACAGGCACTTTGACAGTCACTTACTCCAATGGATCCACAGGACTGCTAATCCTTGTTTGTCACAAACCCAGATCCCTCAACCAGACCAGACCTTTCAACCCTCTCCTTCAGCAATCTGTCCCAGTGTCAATGACTGGGGTAAGTACAAGAAGTGTGACAAGACTGGATTATGTTCAGACTTTATCCTGGAAATTACTGAGGGTACCACAGCAAATAAAGTCTAGTGCTTGACAGCTCTGGAATGGGGATCTCTGCTTCCTGCTGCTTCATACCAGCAACCCTAGACAGGTGAATTATTAAATGCTTAAAGTAAATTCAGTGACCTCACACTAGAAGGTGGAGAAGCTTTTTTAAAACAGCTTTTTATGTGTCTAAAACATCCATTTACCTCTGCAGAACTGGGTGCACTGTTTATGCAGATACTCATTTCAAATCCCACTATACCAAACAAGTAACTAGGGCACAGTCACGAGACAAAGCTGATGTCTGATGGTTACATCAGATATTACCAAGAGGACTGAAGTCCCACAGCACTGTGCAGTTGCTAAATGCGGTGCTTGCTTCTCACCTTTGCAGTTGAGCTCAGGTGTGTTGATGACTCCATTGATGGCAGCCTGGGCAGCAGCATTTTGCTTCTTCAGGAGTTCAATTGTCTTCCTTAACTCATTCAGTTCTGAGTCCTTGAATAAGAAATCCCCCCAGTGACACACTGGAAAACCCAGATGATATCAAACTGCTCCAAAGAAGTCACATTGCAATCTGAGCACTGATGTACATCCAAGAAGATGAAAATGAAGTTTGGCATAGCTGGGGAAGCACCCCCTTACCAGGCTGCAGACCAGCCTGGTTGTTCTGACACAAAACAAGACACATGCTCTGTAACACACAAATTGTGGACCCTCCATACACTGTCCAACTCCACAGTACTGCCTGTCTTGCAAGGACTTTTCTTGCTGCTTCTCCTGAATGTGCACATGTGCGGACCCATTGGGAAGGCATTTACTACAAATTTTGCAATACTGAAGACTCATCTCCAAAGCAACAATTTACAGGAATTCCCTCATCAGCTACCACATCCCAGTGCAGAAGAAAAAAAAAAGAACTTTATGCAAATAATTGATGATATTTCACTCTGTCACCACAGAGGAAACTAAGGCAAATGGTGTATGCATTTTTTTTCGCCCTCCACAACTACAGAACCTGGAAAGAGAACTACAGACATCCCCCAACACTTTTCAAGCTTGCCTTTTGTTCTGCTGTCATTGTCAGGCTCTGCAGTCTGATGGTCATGTTCCCCAGGCTCTGCTCGAACGCTGCCACCAGGTGAGCCTGAAAGTTAAACCATACAGAAGTAGTTTGTCCTCTTCCCCCAGAGGCAAATGCTCCTGCAGGTACTGAAACAGATCACCTCCTGCACTGCACTCTTTGCTGTGTAAGTGATATGGAGGAAACAGCACTGATCAGCAAAGGTCCCATGAGCAGAGTGTAAGTTGTGCAAACGCATGCAAACAAATTGCCAGGAAGAGTTGAATTGTAGATAATTAGAAATGCCAAAGGTGACAAACCGATTTCAGCCTGAGAGAGAACACCAGCCTTTTCCTGTACATCTGCTACCAGCAGCATGCTTTGAAAAAAAGCAGTTTTAGGCTATAAACCATGCCCTGCTTGGCAGCAGCTGCCACTAAATGCTTCAGGAAACACAGGTGGAGGAGTAAGGAATGCTGTGACCTGGCACATCAGCAGGTTTCCTGGAGGTGGCTCCAAGGCCAGCTGCTACATCCACTTCTTTGACACCATGATTTCAATGGCCAGGATAAGTTATCTCAGACATACTCTAACAGAGTAGAAAAGTTGATTTTTTTTTTCCCCCTCTGTCTTGGATTCTCATTTATTGGCACTGTTTACAGATATACCTGCGTAAGTATGTGCACAAATAACTGAGCACAGCCATAGCTCCGTAGATACTTGTCTCGTTAGCCATAGTAATTTACACTAACCACAGAAAAGAATATTTTATTTCTCTATTAAAAATAATTCCATACACACAAAGTAAGCTTGTGTGAAGCCTTTCCAAGCAGAAAAAGACATTCTCTCATTTAAACATATACAGAATAGCAAACTCTTTCAGAGTTATTCCAGACTTACTCAGCAGCAGCACACAGCTGACTTATCCCAAATAACTGTTCTCACATTTGCAGTGAAAACAAACTTGAGCAGTACAATAACACTGGGATGTGCACCTCTCATTCCCACCAGCCTCTCTGAAAATAAGCAGAGCTGAGACTGTGAGAAAACAGCAGAAAGTAATTTAAACCCTCATGCCACACATGTATGAAAACCTAAATATTTATTTTAGAGACACAGACTGCAAAGCTTCTGTTGGGGAGGATGAACAGGGAACAACAAAACTGATACTCAGGAATCCTCGGCAATACTTTGCAAAAGCAAAAAATAAACAGGCAAGAGGGACCAGATGGATTAATGAAGGGATACAAACCCTTAATGCTTTGAGACCTGATCTGTAAGAAAAAGATGCACTCTCAAAACCAGATCAGGCATTTTGAAATTATTCCTATCTGGGAACTGTTCGGCAAGCTATGGAAAAGAGTTATCTTCACTTCCTAGTTGGAGTAAAGCCTTTCTTGCTCCTGATGGCCTGAGAAGTACCAAAAGCTTTAGTGCCCATGCAGGAGAATTCTGGATGAAAACCAGCTCAATGTATTGAGTCTCCTTTGCAGATGAACAGCAAAGATCAGACCTAGTTATTGGAACATTTTAACATCTTTTATTTTCCTCTTGGGAAGGTGACAGAGTTGTTATGTGCAGTCAAAACCCTTTTATCTGTCTTCTCTATTAACTGTGTCCTTAGTTTTCCTCTTCTGTTTTGGAGGCTGGATGAAACACTGCCATGCCTGCAGTGAGTACCTCAGGTTTCCCCTTGAATTCTTCCTGTGATAGGTGTTACTGCCCAGATGAAAGCTGCCCTGCACTGTGCCAAGTTTTGTATTCCACCTACTCAGAGCTGAATGGACAGGAATGTCTTCTTGAGTAGTGTGTGTTCTGGTGTTTACTCATGCCCAGAAGTGAGGATATCAGTATGATCCCACCTGATGACTATTCATCTGTAGCTTATTTGCTCTACAGTTGCTTGTTTTTTCTAGCAAGTTTCTGTTTTGCAGATTTCTGCTATCTGTGACCACAGCACAGAGCATACAAATAAGCTTGCTCAGGGTCATGCACCTCCTGGCTTCCCAAGTGTCTTATATTACATATTCACCAAATTCCCCAGAAGAAACAAGCAGAAGTATTGTCTATAGTGGTTAAAATCCAGGTATGTCCACTCTTCTGGCATAACTTTCAATTAGTTCTCAGAGCCCCTAATGTTTCTGTTACTTACCATGCCATCAGAACACATCTTTATGCAGTAGCAAAATACAACACGTTTCAACCCACTCTTCCACTGTTTTGTTTCTGCCAGTTATAACCTTCATTTGTATCTTCTCTGACCCAAATATCAAAGCAAAGCACTGTTTATAAAAAAAGACTCTGTCTTCAGTAGTTTTCTTCAAGATTTGAAGATGGTTTAAAAGCATAGAATGGCTTAGGTCGGCAAGGACCTCAGAGATCATCTCCTCCAACCTCCCCACCATGGGCAGGGACACCTCTCCACGAGACTCAGCTGCTCAGGGCCTCATCCAACCTGGCCTTGAACACCCCCTGGGAGGAGGCAGCCATAATCTCCCTGGGCAACCTGTTCCAGAATCTCACCACACTCCTATCAAAGAGCTTCTTCCTCAGATCCTGTCTAACAACTGCTCTCCCTCAGCTTCAAACCACCCTGCCTTGCCCTGTTGCTAGACACCCTGATGAAAAGTCCCTCTGCAGCCTTCCTGTAGGATCCCTGCAGGTATCAGAAGGCAGCTCTCAGGTCCCCCTGGACCTTATGTATGGTTTACATGTATATGTATATGGTTTACATGTAAACCATATGCATAAGGTATATAATTATAAGTCTACATAAAGTATAAGTATTTATATAAGTCTACATAAAGCCAAATGAATATTATAATTCAGTATTTAAAGAAAGGCATAAGACAATTCAGCAGGGCAGAGGTTCTTATTTTTGGAAGGCTCCCACAAGCATGCAGTTAGTTGTTAAAACTCACAGGTAACGTGAACTCAGTTTTATCCATGTGAAAGCTTTTTGCCACTAGGACAACCTGGGGTGGTAGTTGGTGCAGTAAAAGCATTCCCTATTAGCATTTGTTCCCAGGGTTGTACTCACATTGGCAGTCAACTGAGTTGTCAGAGCAGACACTTTTTCTTGGGATGCATCCAACTCTCTGCGCAGCTTGCGGATCTGTATGGTTTAAGAGAGCTCTTTACTGCACCATGATATGGAGAGAGACAATGGCAAGACACAAAATGCAGAGTGTCTTGACAGAACGTTTTTGCCTGTCGAACACAATGTGCACTTACACACACAGAGGATCACAAAGGATGTTAGGGGTTGGAAGGGACCCAAAGAGATCATCAAGTCCAATCCCCCTGCCAGAGCAGGACCATTCAATCTAGCTCAGGTCACAGAGGAAGACATCCAGGCAGGCCTTGAAAGGCTGCAGAGAAGGAGACTCCACAATCTCTCTGGGGAACCTGTTCCAGTGCTCTGTGACCCTTACAGTAAATAAGTTCCCCCTTGTGTTGAGGTGGAACCTCCTGTGCTGCAGCTTATATCCATTGCTCCTTGTCCTATCACAGGGATCGAGTGAGCAGAGCCTGTCCTCCCTGCTATTGACCCCCAGTCCTCAGATATTTATAAAGAGTTATTAAATCCCCTCTCAGTCTTCTCTTCTCCAGACTAAAAAGCCCCAGGTCTCTCAGCCTCTCCTCATCAGACAGTGTTCCAGTGCCCTAGTCATCCTTGTAGCCTTTCGCTGGACCCTCTCCAGCAGATCCCTGTCCCTCAAACTGGGAAGCCCAAAACTGAACTTACCTCTGACTGGCATTTCTCTTCAGGCTATAAAATAAAAGCAGAGGAAAACACATGAGGATATTACAACACAATCAGCCTCACGAATTTATAGTAGCTTTCCATTTATTTATTTTCTTCAGTTCACAAACTCTAACATCAGTTCCTTACTTTGGATTCCCACATCCATATTCAATCTAAGATACTCTTTAGTTACTCTTCAGGAAAAGGAAAACAGGCTGCTCATGAAGTAGTACGTCCTGCAGGAAGGATTTTTGGCTCCACTTCCCTGCCTGCTGAGTCTGAGCCACAGAATGGTGAAATCCTGGTTCCCTGCCTAAGGGACTGTGTGGGACTCTGAAAGCCCAGAGCATGGCCGATCCTTAGGCAATTCCCTTCCTCCCATGCTCAGCTCTCCATGGGATGGAGATCATGGTTTTGTATTCCAAAGTAGTGTGAAAGCAGGCATCAGTCCCACTTGGGCACAGTCTTCATTTAAAAGGTCTTCCATAGGCTATCTTGAAATGGAAAATCCTTTGTGAGAGTATTAGAAGAAAAAAAGGAAATGCAACAGACAAAAAGCTCCTGGATTTTTAGACTCCAGGATCCTAAAGGAATGTATGCTTTTAGAGAAAATATCACTGGCACAGTGAACAAATGGCATCTTTAGAATTATTAAAACCTAAGCATTAAAAAACTCAAATTTCCTTAGTAGCAGATTATTAATACAAGGCTGGAATGACTTTATTCAGCAAATTTTTGGGGTGCTTTAGGTAATGAAGCTCAAACCTCCTCGGATCTACTGAAGTCCTTCATAGAAAAACTTACTTAGCAGAGTTGTAAATTACTGACTCAAGAATGAATTGCTGCTTCTAGGCCATTAAGGTCTGTGTTTAATGAGGATACTGCTAAATATCCAGAGACATCTCTCTGAACAGAAACATTTCTTTCCTAACTAGCTTTCAGAACACAGTCAAATGAAGAAGTGCTTTTCATCCTCCTCTTTGAATAGCAAAACCAATTAGCACAGTAAGACCAGTTCTGATCAGCAAACAAAAATTGCTCATTTCATTATACTCACCGTTGAATAAATAGATGATGTACTGGAGACCAGGGAGAGAGAAGAACCATGCACTAAGGGAAAGAAAATAGAACACAGTTCATACACACACAGGAACCACACAGTGGAGTCATCACAGATCATCCACTGCCAGCTACCAGCCTGCTCAAGAAATACTTGCTCAAATTTCATCATCCATCATGAGCTTAATCAGATTATTGCACCAATAACACACCCTTTGAAGGGTGCATGGCCAGGTAATACAGTCCATAAACACTGGTTTAGTAAAGCTGTTTTAACAATTTCATACTAGTAAGGGGTTTTGGGGGATGGGAAGATTAAAAACAGAAGTTTTGATAAAGATTTGTTCAGAAATCAGTGTTTCTCCACACAGCTTACATAAGACTTGCAAAAGGGCTTACACAGCAATATATTGGCTGAGTTGAAGGAGAGACTACAAAAATACATCAAGGAACCATGAAACCATAGAATGGCTCAGGCTGGAAGGGACCTCAGAGATCATCTACTTCAACTCCCCTGTCATAGGCAAGGACACCTCTCAACCAGACTCTGTTGCCCAAGGACTCATCCAGTCTGGTCTTAAACATCCCCAGGGAGGAGCCAGTCACAGCCTCCCTGGGCAGCCTATTCCAGAGTCTCACCACCCTCCTACTGAAGAACTTTGTCCTCAGCTCCAGTCTAACCCTGCTCTCCCTCAGCTTCAAACTATTCCCCCTTGTCTTGTTGCTAGACACACTGATGAAAAGTCTCTCTACAGCTTTTCTGCAGGCTCCCCTCAGGCATTGAGAGGCAGCTCTCAGGTGTCCCTGGAGCCTTCTCTTGTCCAGGATGAACACCCCTAGCTCCCTCAGCCTGTCCTCACAGCAGAGGTGCTCCAGCCCTTGGATCATCTTTGTGGCCTCCTCTGGACTTGCTCCAGCAGTTCTATCTCCTTCTTATGATTGCTTTATCTTTACTTTCAGATGAGATTGAGGGGGCAAATTGCTTTCTTTCTCCCACGAAGTGAAACATGGCTACAAAACCTTTCATGGCAAAGAATCTGTTCCAGGTAGATTCTGCATTCCAATATCAGTTCAACACACAAATACACCCAGGCTCAAGGTTGTCACCATCATCCCAGTGTCAGGATTTGCATCTAACATCATCTTATTTTTGATTATGTTATTAAAAAAAAAACCAAACCTCCAAACAACTACCTGAAGCTATTCTTTCTGCTGCTGAAACATGAAAAATTATCTTTATTTTTATTTTTAAAAGCAAAATACATTGAATCGAAACTTTCATTTCAACTTGAGGTAACTTCACACAAACGATATCACGTGAAATTGCTTCTTCTTTTGTCTAAAACCTCCAGTAGAAACAAACCCAACTGTGCAGAAAAGTTGCCCTTTTGCTCTAATTGCCTAATGCAATTCTCCTACATTCATAATAAAGGGGCTCTGCTTTCCCACTGACATTATATCCTATGGCAAGGCTGGAAGAGAGAGGTAAATAAAGCCTAAGTAGGCTTCTGGAGGAGTTTAAGACAATTAAAAAAGCCCACAAGAAAGGAAAAAGAAAACCCCAAACACTAACTGAACTCACAGCCATTTGCCCTTTCTAGTTAATCATATTTTTCAATTAAAACGACCATTACAGTTGGCTGTTAAGGACATAAAAATAACTACTGTGAGTCAGAGCCAGGGTCTGTCTGCTCCATGCTCAAAGCTGATGAAACTCTGAGAGCCAGATTGCTGCTCTGCAAGGCATCACTGGTCCAGCCCTCCACACTGAGATGCAGGGCTGTGCTGAGCCTGAGGAGGGGCAAGCAAGGCTGCTCTCTCAGAGCAAAGCAGACACTTCAGGGGTAGAAGAGAGTCATGCTGAACCTGGGGTGAAATGTCTGCACCCAGGGAGGTTGTGGATGCCTCCTCCCTGGAAGTGTTTAAGACCAGGTTGAATGAGGCCTTGAGCAGCCTAGTCTAGTGGCAACCATGGCAGGGGTCGTGGAGTAGATGACCTCTAAGGTCCCTTCCAACCCAAACCTTTCTATGAAACACTACTGCATTGTTCCAGTGTGAATACACTTTGAGATTTCTGGTTTCAGGGACAACTAAGGAGTTAATATTTTTGCGCAATTGCTTTTTAAAGTATCTGCAGATGGCTACTTTAAGGCTATTTAATTAGGAGCCTGAAGGCAGTTATGCTCTTGATGTGATTCCTGTTTTCTGCAGTTAACGTGCATCTGCACGCAGGCTACAAACCCAGAGTGGTTTGGAGATGTTCTTTCAAAGCACTCTAAGAGCTTATGGAAGTATTCATCATTTTGAACGTCAGAGAAGAAACAATCCTAGCTGTGAGCAACTGTCCAAGGAGGAGCAAGAGCAAAGGCGCTGCAGTCAGTAGACAAAAGGGAATTAGAGTTTATATCCTAATGACAATTCCTTCCTCTTTAGCAGGTTGAAGTGTCAGGGTGGAGTACAGCTCCTGGGGAAGCAGGGAAACTGGAGAGCCAAGAGACCACTCCAGGTTCAGGCTGTGTTCTATCCCTGAAATTCTGGGTAGTCTGAAGGCTGTTCCTGCTGGCATCTCTCCAGTCCTGAAACTGTTCCTGTCAAAAGCACTCTGTCCCGTAAGGGTGACTGACAGTTTGACCTGCACACTGTGCTGTGAGCCCACAGGGCTGTGCTTCACACCACGGAGCCAAATGCAAAAAAAGGCCTCGACCATAAATCCTGGTCCTGCCCAAGTTAGTAAGCTTTTTACAAGGAGAGCTTGAGGGAGTTGGGGCTCGTGAGCTTGGAGAAGAAGCTTGGAGAAGTGGCCTCATCAATGTTTATAGATGTGTAACGGGTGAGTGCCAAGAGGAGGGAGCCAGGCTCTGCTGGGTGATGCCTGATGGGGCAATGGGTGGAAGCTGAGGCATAGGAAGTTTCCTTTAAACAGGAAGAGGAATTTTTTCACTTTGAGGGTGACAGAGCACTGGAACAGGGTGCCCAGGGGAGTTGAGGAGTCTCCCTCTCTGAGGATACTCAAAACCTGCCTGGCTGTGTTCCAGTGTGATCTGGCATAGGAGATCCTACTCTGGCAGAGGGGTTGGACTGGATGAGCTTTCAAGGACCCTTCCAGCCCCTGACATTCTGTGATTCTGTGAATAAAATGTCTTGTAAGCTTATATGCTAGTAAGTAAAGATCACCAATCTACTTCCTAAATATGTAAGAGCTGGGGTTATGCTTTGTGGACACTGGCTGATTGCATGAAGCAAATTTGTTCACTAACCATACATTTAATTTCTATAATCCTCTCTCTCAAGGTGAAGGTGGATGACACACTCACACTTTCCAGTCTCCTCATTTTGTGAAGGTGCTGTGAAACAACTTCTGTGCTGAACCAAAAAGCTCCACGTTTAGACTTGGTCTCCCTGAGAATGCCTCTAGCTGATCTGAAGAGTGGCTTCCAACGGCTCCATGTCCCAGTGGAGGGCAGTGACAAGTGGAGTTGCTCAGGGATCAGTCCTGGGACCAGTCTTGTTTAACATCTTTGTGAATGCCNTGGATGTTAGGAAGAAGTTCTTCACCATGAGGGTGATGAGACCCTGGAATGGGTTGCCCAGGAGGTGGTGGAAGCCTCATCCCTGGAGATGTTTAAGGCCAGGCTGGATGAGGCTCTGGACAGCCTGATCTAGTGTGAGGCGTCACTGCCCATGGCAAGACGGTTGGAACTAGATGATCCTTGTGGTTCCTTTCCAACCCTGACTGATTCTGTGATCACGTCCAGCACCCCCACTTATCTGACTGACCTTCCTCGAAGCCATCGCGGAAGGAGCCGGAGCGGCTCATGGTCCTGCTCTTCTCATCCAGGGACATGGAGCTGTTCCTGAAGCGTGTCTCACTGTAGGGGTCGTAAGGACCATCCGCGTTGGACAGGCTGTGAGTGCGCAGCATGGTTGGATTGGACAGGCTCATCTGGGCTGCGGTGGTTGGACTTGCTGAAAAGCAAAGGATAAGCACCAATTTATTTGCGTGGCCACAAATTTTCATACCTTTTCATATTTTTTGCTCAATCAAAAACAAACAAACAAACTCTTTATGCTGTTCTTTGAGACATATTTTTCATCCTCTCCAGGCCTCATCACTTTTGTAAATTCAATTAATTCAAATAAGAGACATACAAATCCAGCTGGCAAATATGAAACCCCAAGTAAAGGAGGTAATTTGAAGCACTGGGTGCTATGTCTATGCTTCTACGGACAAGCTCGGTCACCTCACTAACACCTCGTAGGCATGAAACAATGAAACCACACTGAATCTTCCTCCAAAAGGATTAAAATGCCCCAAGGGATTGAAAGTAGCACTTTGCCTCTACAGAACAGGCCTGATGAACCACCTCATCCAAAGTCTTCAGGTTCCCAGCAGGTGACATTTCTCTCTGCATTTCAGTCATACATCTAAAGAGCTTTTTGTTTCCTCAGGGTGGTGTTTTTCAGGGCCCCAAGAACTACAGAGTATCAGTTTTGCCTCAACAGTCAACACTCTCCCAGGCAGTGTGCAGAGCACAAAATGCCTGCTCCAGTTTCATGTTTTTCTAAAGACCTTTTGTGCTAAAATCAAGGCTGCTCCCTACTGAGAAGTAGCTGATATGGGGAAAAAAGAGAACAGAATTGCTGTTCAGCTGGCAGGTTCCTCTAGGTGTGCTGCCATTGCCTGTTTATACACCATCAACTGATGCCGTATTACTAAACAGGTAGGCAACGCCTTAGAGTCACAGAATCATAGGAAAATTAAGGTTTGAAAAGACCTCTAAGATCAAGTCCAACTGTCCACCCAACACCACCACGTCCACTAAACTGTGTTCTGAAGTGACCCCATCACCTCCCTGGGCAGCCTGTCCCAATGCCTGACCACTCTTCCAGTAAATATCCAATCAAAACTTTCTCTGGCATAACTTGAGGCCATTTCCTCTCATCTCATTCCTGGTTACTCAGAAGAGGCTCCAACCTCCTTCCAGGTAGCTGTAAGCGAGCAATAAGGTCTCCCTTCAGCCTCCTCCAGGCTAAACAATGCCAGTTCTTTCAGTCTCTCCTCACAAGACTGGTTCATCAGCTTCTCTGGCCATGTCCAGCAACTTGATGTAGTGAGGGGCCCAGAACTGGACCCAGCATCAGAGGTGTGGGCTCAGCAGTGCTGAGCACAGGACCTCTGAACACACCAGTGTGTGATGTCAACCAGCGGCTCCACGGAGCAGCTCACAACCTCTATTAAAGCCTCTGATTACTCTCAGAGAAGTATTTTCAAAGAGTTACTGCCCCTATGCCACCTTTGGGCATACAAGATAACAATGCTAATTAGCCACACTCATTTCACTGGAAGTGCTTCCTGAGGTTGAACCTGGGACTTGGAGCTGCTGCAAGGAAGCGACGTTGTGTAATAAGCTGATTTCAAGACACAAATGTATTGCTACAATTGTTCAGAGAATACTCACCGAGCTGAGAGAAGTTAAACCTAGTTCCAGAGGGTGACGTTATACTGGATCCAGATGAAAATGGGGAATTGCCAGCAGTATCCTGAAGCCCTCCTGCTGAATGGGACCTCAGCCATTCTTTTGCATCCTCTTGATTACGGAGTTGGGAGGATGGAGTATATCTGCAAAACCAAAGTGGTTGTTCAAAATGAACTTCTGACATTTATTTTAAAAGCCAAAACAACAAACTTCGACCATGAAATGTTACAAGACTTGGGGAGGGAGAGAAGGAAAGAAAAATGGAAGAACTCTCATATGACACATAAGGATTAAAATGACATAAACCCAATAGAGCTCTGAATTAAGGAGCTGCTCCAAACTGTTCTAAGATGTTCCTAATTCATTCCATTTCTATTTGGGGAAAAAACAAACAAACAAACAAACAAACCCCAAATCTCCTCCTTTTTGTGTGGCTTCAGTAGTAACTGAACAAAAACCTACAGATAGAAGTTGTGTACTGTGGAATAAACCAGTGTTTGTTAAATTTGTGTGACTGAAAATGAAATCATCATTTGGAAAACCTTTCCTGTCTTTAGGTTATGCCAAAATTCTATCACTGTTTTAATATTTTGGTGCATCACTAATCTGAGTTGGCTTTTTTGTCATATTACAACCAAACTGGAGACAACAAAGCCATTATCAGATTTTTAAACAAGTTGTGACCCAGTGATTCATAATTCAGAGACATTAATATGAAGGCCTGTGGAGGTGTATCTCAGTTCAGATGAAAACTAACAGCATGAAATTATCATCAAGGAGACTACATTTAGCTTTTTCTGGAGGCAAAGAAAACAGCAGAAACGTTGCCTGTGCCAACATCAGTGGCAAAACACCCACTGGCTTCAGCTGAAGCAAAGGTTTTCATCTGCTTCTGGATAGAGCTGAAAAATTGGTCTGTTGCCACAGGTGTTAAATACGTGACAGGATGCAGGTACCAACAGAAGGAGCATCGTGGCAACGTGGCCTGTTGATGGATTTCAGTGCCTGGCTTGTGCTCTGCCATCTGCTTTAAGAAATATTTATGAGTTACCAGCTCTCCTTCCAAAAACTGAACACTTGGAGCCTATTATTAGTTGATATTATCTATTTAATTCATTAGATTCCCTCCAATTTAAATACTCTGCAGTAAGATATCACTTACTAAGACTTGAACACTGCAGTAATAAGCATTGTAAAACTCCAGCCACTTTCAAAAACAAAGTCATGCTTCTGCTCATGCCTGAATGCTTAAGCAATAGTCCCTGACTGTCTGCACCTCTCAAACTCTGCACGTTTCACTTGATTCAGAAAGCAGCTTTAAGCAGTCCTTTTGCTTTAACACATCAAGGATTTTCTTTTGCAGCATTAATACCTACCTCCTCAGCACTCAAAAGAGAGGCTTTGCTTGTTAGAGAGACATTTGTGAAGAGCAGAAACATTTTAAACAGAACATCATCTTAAGGAAGGGGTTTAGCATTTGGCTTCAGGGGACAAAGCTGCTGTGAAGAGCAGAGGATAAATTGCAGCAGCAATTTCAAGGCATCAGCTCAGTGGTCCAAGAAGCTGCATTAAGCAGCTGCAATTTTCTAAATTGTCTGAGGCATCTTCTGCAAATGCTGTAACTCTTAAAGCCCTTAATTAATACATCTAATGTTGATTATCTTCTTAGATTTAATTGAAGCCTTGAGTAGCCTGGTCTAGTGAGAGGTGTCCCTGTCCATGGGAGTGGGGTTGGGATTAGATGATCTTCAAGGTCCCTTCCAACCTAACCCATTCTATAAACCTATTCACTGAATCTATCAATTGAAATATTTTTGGTGCAGTTTTTTTGACACTGTAAACCCCACAACCTTACAGATACACAAAGTGCATAAGACGACAATTGCCAGAAGATCACTGGGGAATTTGTTTGTTCTTTTCTAGAAGAGAAGAAGTTCTCTCTAAGACCCCCAATATACTAAGTACTCTGAAGCAAATAGTTTTAAAATGAACACGTCCAACCTCATCCCAAAAGGCTTGGCATGGTATTAAAAGTCCTTTCTATTTGTATATTAATACCAAGGTTCCTGGGGTGAAAATGATCTCAAGTCCTTCCATGTAATAACCATAGAAGGTGCAAAATGATTGTTTTCAAGCCAAGCCCAGTGATGGTTTGTGAGATGCTTTTCAGCAGTTCAGCCAGCAAAAGCCATAGTTCTTGGTCAAGGGGAGAAGCCACTAGATGAAAAAAAGCACAGTGGTCAATGGTCTTCTTTGAGGATTAAAGAAAGAAAGAAAGAAGGAAAGAAAGAAAAGAAAGAAACAATATTGTTGCCACCTCTTGCAAACTGCGACCATCACCACCAGCCACAACAGAAACACAAAGCAAACTCCAAAGCCACAACAAAAGCTGTTAAACCATGTGGAAACACCAATACCTGAGTCCCTTCTTAGGCAAAGTGTTCCTATCAAGATGTGGGTCGCTGCAGAAAAGTTAAAAGAAAAGAACTTCAGAGAAGGACAAGAGGGAAGGAATAAGATCAGGACAAAGGACGAACAAACATCTGCATCACCTTTTCAGAGGAAAAGGTACTGGGACCTTCCTACAGAAACATGCAAAAGCCTCCTTACCCAGCTGTGGATTTGCACAAACATGCATCTGGTACCATGCCAACGACATCTCATCTGTTCGCAACAGGATTTTGCTACCTCTCTTACCCACGATGGACAAAAATGGCTCTTTAAATATCAAATGGATCCTTAAAAATATGTTTTTCAGCAGGCAGGAGGCAGACTGTTTGTGAAAACTGATGAGAATCTTCAAGTCCAAACCACTTTCCTGTCATTCCCTTCAGCAGACACCATTTAGGGAATGCAGCTAACTATGATTAGGTAGCTGCAATGCAGAGCAGTAGAAGTACTCATCCTGCACTTTAATGTTTCAAATCTTAGTTTAAATTCCATTAACAAAGTGCAACAAATCTATTAGCTGTCCAAACTCCAGATATTTAAGTTTATCTTCTTACAACTGATTGACTTGTAACTGAATCTTTAAATTGTTTTTTTAAAAAATAACATCTATATATAAAAAAAAAAAATAATCCAGGTGCTTAAATGAATTAATGACAGTCCTTGTAGCTACACTACAGCGTCAGAGCAATTAAAAGTACAAAAGTGAGCTAGAAAGTTTACATTCCTAACTTGACCATTTGCCTTTATATAAAGATGTACTCAGGTCCCTGCAAAACACTCATGAGCCAAACTGCAAGAAAAGCTTGACAACACTGAATGACACAAGGACTTCACAACAAAAAAGGACAGGCCTGGAAGGCAGTGGGAAAAGCAGCATGCCAGAGGAATGCTGAAATGCTAGTGAGAGTTTTAGACTGGTAGAAAAAAAAAAAAGGGCAAGATTTTCAAATTACCTTTAGTTAAAGAAATGGAGGAGGGAGAAATATACATAGACCACCCCCCTCCCAAAATCAAAACATATTCCCAGTGCCAAGAGCAACACCAAACCCATGCCAACTCTGCCCAAATGCCATTGTTCTCCAGATTGATTTAGGTAGCAGATAAGGAGTTTGAGGGGACTCTCACTGGCATATCTTTGTGTCACTTCACACCTGAACGATAAACACAGCAGAGGACTCAGCTGAGCACAGTCTGGCACAAAACAATTTGCTTCACTGAGATGGGCAACGAAACCTACAGCCTCGAGCGTACTTGCGTCCTGAGACAGCATTACCTGTCCTGTCTCCTGGGCAAAGTATTGCGGCAGAATTTGGGGCTAGCAGCAGGGGAAGAAAGAGGGCTAGAAGAATCAGTCCATCGAGACAGAAAACAAGAGAAGGAATATTAGAATGAAAAGAGGAAAGAACAGAAAGGAGTTACAATAAAACAAACACAAACCCCAACTGTCAGAACACCCTGTTCAGGAGTTTTCTCCACTGAAATGCAACTCCAGAACTTTTGCTATCTGATGGCAGAATTGTTCATCAGGGTACAGCTGACTCCCAGTGCTTGCAGGAGTACTGCTACCTTCTACTAAAGGACACTCACAGAACATACACTGCAAGTTATTGTCTGGTTTATCCTGGTGTCAGCTCAATGTGCCTTTTATACAGCTTAGATGCTGAGAAAGCAGCCCAATTCCCTCCTGCTTGCCCTGTCTGTTCCCAGCTCCTACTCTTGTGTCCACACAGATGCTGATGAATCCCGAAGCGTAAAGAGCTGGGAACTGATCAGTCTGAAATACAATTCAGGTGATCATTTTTCAGTTGGAGCCATCTCCCAGTCTGGTTCACTAAGCATTCACATGAATGCCTGTAACCAAAACACTGCAGGGAGCAGCTGGAGGTGGGACAGGGCAGTAGGAAGGGGTCGAGAAGGATCAAGTGACTGGGGAGAAAGGGACTTCTCTTTTCAGCATGACCTCCAGTTTAAAAGCTTGTCAAATGCTATAAACAAGAGGTTTGACAGGAAACAGCTGGCTTCTCAAATCAAAATGGTAACAATGTTGGAGGTCTTTTTGCATATCACTATCAAGTCAGCTTTGGAAGGGTAATATAGGATGTGGAGTTAAAATATTAGGCCTAACAAGAGCGGTCAGAAAAAGCCATCACATTGGCAATTAAAAAACCTCACCTGAACCCATCTTCTTGCTTGGGAGTGGGCTCCTTGCCTGGAAAGGCTTCTTTGTCTATTCTAGTACTACCATTCAGTATTTCATAAGCAGCAGAGCCTGATTTGCATCTGCAGAGTTGGCTGCCGCCTCCAGGACTTCATTCACACTTGAGACACGTAACGAAGTGCAAAGAGAGAAAACCTACTAACCTTTCAGACAGCGTCGTCTTAACACTGTTGGTTCGGACAAAGGGAGTCAGAGAATCATCTTTAGAGGCTGGAATCAGGCCAGTGGAGGAGTTGTGGCTCAGCCCACCTCCACTGCTCAGAGAGATGTCAATGGATTCACAGCTGGTATGAAGACTGCTGACAGACTGATATCCAATGCCATCCTTGCTAACAGCAGAAGAGCTGCTCGCGTTGGTACCCCAAGTTAAACTGTTGGAAGGAGCTGAATGTGCTGAACTGGGACTAGAAGCTAGTGGAGATTGGTTCAGATCTGTGTTTTTACTGTACAGAGGACTACTGCCCCCACTGCTCAGCATGCCACTGCCAGATGGGGAGTCAAGATTACCCTGCTGGTTCATGGTAGCATGAGGATTGGAGATGACTACTGAATTTTTCATATTTTCAGCCGTTGTGATGGGAACTTGTTTATTAGGCTTGCCACCAAAAAGTCTGTAAAAAAGACAACAGAAAAAAATACATAAAATGGAATCTTAAATGCAAGGATATTTTATATCTAGAACACACAGCTTCTTAGATTCAGAAAACCAACATTAGATAAATGATCCTAGATTGGACATACATAGCTATAAATTTATGAATTGCCTTGTGTTCACCTTCAATAGAGTCCAGAGACAATGATGGCTTCAAGTCTACCTTAGTTGTGTCTGATCTGAGTCATAAAATACTATTTTCATAAAGCTAAGATAGAGCTTACAGAACTAGAATACAGCCACATCATCTTTGGCTCCCCAAGGAAAAGGGATACCAGAGAGACACTGCTTCTGCCAGGACTTCATTCACACTTGAGATACCTAACAAATGCAACTGCAGAGTGAAGCATGGAATACTGAAAGGTTGTTGTCTAGGTAAACTCTGTGCAAACCACCAAATGCTCCACACAGAAGCAATATTTGCTGGGATGTAATAGGAAAAAATATTTACTGGTACTAAACGCAGGTCTGTCTCATTTCAGGAGCCAAGCTGGCTGGAAACTGATACCGAGTGTAAAGCGAGATTTGACCTGCTTTGGCACCTGGAACTGGCTCAGCAAAAACTGGCTGAGAGCCAGAGCTGGTGCAAGGGAGGGGATACAAAAGCATGGTTGGAGGAAGATGACTGCAGCATCTCCAGTCTGCATTCCTGTTGCCTATGATGCAACTACACTGTCAACGAAGAGGAGACTTCAGGGTCCCTCATTAATAGCCAACAGAAAAGTTCTCAGAAGTGTCTTAGAAGTAAACATACTTCAGAAGAGATCATCAATCCTTCTAAAACTGATCCTCTGAATTATGAAGGTGTATCTTTCAATCTCAGCTTCAAACATCCACTCCAAATCTTCCTTCTCTTTTTACCATTTAGCTCCTGAAACCACCTTTGGAACCTTAGTTTTCCTCACATGTATGGATTTGCTCTTTTCTTATTAACAGTGTGGAGTATTGGGGATGAAATCTTTCCAAGTGAGTACCTATCAGTCTGCAGTCCTCAGAGAACTACAGCATTTCTGTACAGGAGCCCCTAAAGACTTATGGCTGGGTATGCACTGAGTAGACCTTCCTCTGCTTTTGGGTATGTCCAGGTTGCTCGTACAACACATGCACACTGAGTGACTGTGTCCAAGACTTCCAGAGAAGCATGGGCTGTGTCTCATGATACAGCTGGGTACCCTACAGCACACGTGCAGTAAGCCCAGTGATGCCCAAAAGCACTGCACTTACTGCAGGGGTGCCACCTGCAGCTCCAACCTACCCGTGAGAGCTGGAGCACCTCTCAGCTTGGTGGCTGCTCTTTCACACTTGCCAAAAGGCAGCTGGACAAGACTGTTAGATACTTAATACCTGAGCTAGAGGGACTGTTGAGAAAAATGACACGTGGCTGGCTAGCACAGACGTGCTGCATCTTTACAGACTTACAGGCAAATCTTTCTCATGACAGAGGTGTGGATTCCTATTTATTGCCTCATGTCAAAAAATCAGAGCAGTGAGAGCAAATATGCAATAAATACCATGTGCGACTCATCTCAACCATCTATGAAAATTAGGCTCAAAATCTTCTTCATTGTCATTCTAAAATTCAGCAAGAAGCAAGAGACCCAATTCAACAGTTGGACTCGATCTCAAAGGTCTCTTTCAACCTCAACAGTTCTGTGGTTCTATGATTCTAACTCAAATGTGATTCAATACATGGCAATTGACACAGCCTGGTGAAAAATTTGAGAGTGAAGTTGTAAATTGAATGAGGGAATAGGTAACTGAGCCTCAGTGCCTTGTCTTTGAAGTTGTGTGTATTTCTAAAGTAGTGTTTCAGTTACACAGCCAGCAATGTGGCTTGCTAGTCACCTAAAATCCATTCCAACAATGGTTCAAGATGAGTGTGCCTGAGGCTTTCACACTGAAAGTGTACATTTCTCATGGGGTGTGTTGTAGGAATGAAAAGCCTGCTGAGTTTTTCTCATTCTAAAGGACATGGCTTACTTAGGGATAACCAGGAATAAAACAAAGCAGCCTGAATTCTCCTCAGAGGCTCTTCAAATAAAACCACCCATCTAAAAACAAACAGTCGACAACTCTTTGCAGCATCAGCCCAAGCTGCCAGCACAGTCATGATGCTTGCACTGGTGCTTCAGATGGAATGTGGCTTTCTCACATCACTGGAAGCAGGATGATGTAGCAGAACTGTATGGGTATTATGGGGTGTCAAGACAAAATGAAATGCAGAACACCACAGCTGGAAACAGAGAAGCTACTCGATGTCAAATTAATGGAACATTGGACCAACAAAACCCTTCACCAACAGGAAGGCTTCGGCATGCGCTGCGCTGCAAGTGAGCTCCTGACCAACTCAACGTTCAAATCGTGTGTGGGGCAGTCAGGAAGAAGCAGGAGACAGAGAAGAATTTGTGTTCCAAAATATTAAGAAAAATCAGAAAATTCAACCCAGCTAAGACAGGACTTGAGTTAGGGTCCTTCTGCACAGGTCAATAACCTGACACGGGGTCTCACAGCACACTGGTCTAATCCACACAACTGAAAGATTGGTCTGGGTTAGGCCAGGTGGCTCCAAGGGCAGGTCAAATGGTGCTGGCATCGCCAGTGAGCCTGAGAGAGCTCCCCTGCTGTCAGCTTATCATTGGATTATTTCCAGCTTTGTAACAGATACACTGGTGCAAGAACTCTTCAGCAACCTTCAGGCAGGAAGACTCTCACTCCTGTGTTAGCTGCACGGATAAAGCCTCCAGGATTGGTTTTTGTGGCAGAGACTTGTATCACCATCACCAACCATTCTGCCAGAGAGGCTTTTTTGTCCAAGTGTGGGTGTGTTGCTGCTGCCACGTGATGTACCGAGTATCTCTGACACCGCTCAACCCGCTCGTGTGACATTCAACGTCAATACAGAGATCCTGATGCAGGACACTACATTGTAAGTGCTCCACAAAGCACAGCCAGGGCTGGCTCGAGGAGTCCTGATCATTCAGCTCTGACTAACATCATCGCACAATCAACGAATTCATTGCCTACCTGCGCAAAGTGGGAGAGGCCACATCAGGGTACTTGGCTCCTTGCTGGTGGGTACTCTGAGCTCCACTAGAAGCAGTCTGTGATGCAGGGTTCACTTTAACAGAATTACATGAGGCCACGCTTTCGTTGTCAGACGAAATCCCTTTCTCTTTATCAGTCTGATTGACTAATCCTGGCAGAGAGTTCCCAAGGATTACCTTGGCAGGCTCTCTCATTTTAGGGACCGGCAACCCGGCTGACTTGCTGCTTATGTTGGAGTCTATGCTACTCGTGCTAGATCTATTCCCAGCTCCACTTCTGCTACTGGATTTACTGGGCCGGGGTAAGCTACGATACTGAAGATTAGTTCGGGCACTAAGTGCTAAGTAGCCATCATCCTGATTCTGCGAGCCATCAACACTAGTCTTCCGACCAGCGGTCCTACCCATGAGTCCAGATGACTTTGGGATTTTTCCCAGGGTAGCCGATCTACTGGTGATAGTTGCCCCACTGGCAGTGATTATAGTCATGCCCACAGCTGACCCGCTCTGTTTCTTAAATCCAAATGTATTAGCATTAGCAGCAGCTGTTCTAGAGTTACTTGTGGGAAGCTTTTTGGATTCATCACCACTGCTGCGTCCTGCATCTGATGGGGAACGTTTAACATGTCCAGCCTTAGGAGATAGTCTACCCTTTTCTGATACCTTGGCGTCATCAGTTTTCCCTACAAAAATAGAAAAAGAATTCTAATATTTAATGACTTGAAAACATCAAGCAAATGATGAAACTCAAAGCAGCATGAAAAGCAAAAGCGTGCTAGCCACCAGAGTGTGGTTCAAAGTTCTGACCTAGTCTGCACTGAGCTTACATGCCACTGCAGTGAGCTATGCATGCAGACTTGCCAGAGAAAGTGTGTGGTGTGCTTTGCCCTTGAGAATATGAAAAGCAGAACAGTCTTATGTAATAATGGCAGAGAAGAAAAAAAAATGTTTCCCTCTGTAGTTACCACAGATTGATCCTTTTTGTCATTAGACAGAAGTACTGCTAGGCCATTAGGATCATTTTCCTAAAAGGCACCATTCAAGAAAGTATCTAACTTCAACTTTTTCATGTACAATTGTGTACATGACCAGGTAAGATAAGAGGAGAGGTAGCAACTTGCATTACTTGATTATGCAAATGCAATCAATTTTCATTCACACATCTGCAATACATTTACATACTAATACACTTGGAAGAAAATCCAAAACTAAATAGAGTTTAGTATAAATTAACATGCTGGGGAAAAAGTAGCAAGGGTTAAAAAAAAAAAAAAAAAAAAATCTCCTCAACCACACATACTGTATGTTCCTAAAGTTAACCATGACTGCAATAGCTAAAATTATCTGATTTATTTTTCATATGGCAATCCTGGGTCAAATAAATGGATTAGAGTTGTCATGAAAACAACCTGCATGGTGTCTTAATCCAAAATGTGCATTTTCACAGGAACAGAAATAGAAATGTGGACCTAGGAGATGCTGCACAGGTTAAAACAATACCCAAAAATAAAGACAGGATTATCTGAAGTTCAGGTTGTGCCTGTGGAAAGTATTTAAACTGTTTTCACAGCGAACACACTTTTTTGGCTTGTTTATATCTTAGACCTTTTCTCACCTGTTCCAGGTGTCTTTAAGGTGCCTGAGGTGGTTGAAGGTTTAGTCCTTGGTGTGGTAATGCCAACCTGAGCTGACATGCCCCGTCTCCAGGAGCCCGTCTGTGAAATAACAGTGTTCTTCCTACCAGAAGTGCTTTTATCAGACTCATCTGACACATCAGAGGGATTCCGCCTCCACTTAGATCCTGGCTCCATTTTTATGCCGCTATCAGATCCTCCGTCTGATTTCTTGACTTCATCACCGGACCATAAGGAATTCCGCTCAACCTGGGAATGCTTTTCTGCATCAGTCTAGGACAGATAAGCAATTGCAATACAACCTTCAGAGCAAGCCTTTCTTTTAACAAGCTGCATACAGCAGAGCCATCAAGCTGATTAATCAGCTCAGCAGTCATCGCTCAAGTGCCAACAAACAGAACATGCCTTGAAGAAAGCAACGTCACAGCAAAAAATGAACCCCAGCAATGACAGGTTATTTTAATAGGCTAAGGAACAAAACCACAACCCACCCCATAACAGACATGTCCCTTACAATAACAAAGGAAAAAAACCCAAACCTGAAAAACCCCACTCCATTTATAAAGGACATATTCAGCTCCATGACATTTATAATCCTGAATCTCGAATTTCTGACGAACCCTTTTTACTGTGATGCCAAAAAAACATTTCAAACCTGTGCAGCCTGCTTGCCTTTGTTCTTGCTGCTCTCCTACCTCTTGTCTAGCAATCTGATCTCCAGAGCAAGAAGAGGCAGCTTTTTGAACAGATCTGAAGATGTGGAATGCTGTTCATTTGAATCTAACAAACCAGGAGGACACCCAAGAACTGAAGAAAAATGAACCCCCAACAGCTTTCTAATAATACTTAAGACTGGATTCAACACATCAAATACTCCAGTTCCCAACCTATATTCAGCTCTGTTTACAAACTGGGGTTTGTCCCCTGTTCTTTGCACAGGCTGACTGTGCTGCCAGTCTTCTATGGAGAATTTTGCAAAGCTCAATGTCAAATGATAGATTTGTCTCATTGCAAGCTTTTACCACTTCTCAGAAATGCTTACATTCTGTCTAGCCCCCTCTGTATCACATACTCCTCATTAGCATTCTCTATGGCTAATGATCACTCTCATGGAATTCTACTTCTCTTGTCAAATGCTGTTATTAATTTGGGCAAATTTAGCAATCAATTATTTTGTGATTAGGCACAAATAACAATTATCCACATATCTGACCTTGATCCAGATTTAAAAAAAAAACCCAACATAGTTGAAGTGTCCTCCAACCATTGCAGTACCAGGAAAGAGACTGAAAATTCAACACTTGATCATGAAGCTCCTAAGCAAAAATTGGCAAACTCAGGTAAGATGTTGAGTGCCATCACTTCCCTGCAGCCTCAGGAGAAAACGAATGTGCTCAGCACTGTGCAGTAGGCAAATGATAGTATCACTGAAAAGGAAATTATTTTAAATACCCCAAAGCATTCTAAAGCCCACAACCTTTCCCTCCCAGCAGGCAGCTGTGTGCTGGGCTGCATCCAAAGCAGGGAAGGCAGCAGCACAGGGAGGGGATTCTGCTCCTCTGCTCTGCTGAGACCTCACCTGCAGCACTGCCTCTAGCTCTGGGGCACTCAGCTCAAGAAGGACATGGATTGGACTAGATGACCTTGGAGGTCCCTTCCAACCCAGAGCATTCTACAATGGGAGAAGCATAGCACAGGGAAAGATGAGTGATCGTTTACTATGCTTTCAGCAAAATGCTTTCTTTGAAGTTCCTGAAGTTCAGCTTTAGGACTTCTCCTACCAAATCACACCAATAACATTACAGGATCTAAGGGAGTTAGTTGTGTTTTAATTTCCCTTGCTCATTACTGTAATTACTGCTTTTTTTTTTTTTTTTTAAAAGCCTGAAAAACTAGTCCAAGTGATCAGGATGTGAAAGCTGACACCATGCATCACAAGGGGCTGCCTTCAACCACCTGAAACAGGGTCTGGCTTCTTGGCCTGCATATAGTCATTAGACTAACAAGCATTTGCTGAATTCTTATTTTCTTGTGCTATGCCAATACTTTTTCCTTGTCTTTCCATTCAAAAACAGCAACCTGGTGATAGCTTGGATGAAATGCTGCTTTCTGACTTCCTTCTGCTTATCTGGCTGCAAGGTCTGGGGATGGTGACCTTTCTGTTCATGATCACTGGTAGGTGTGCCACAAATTCAGAGTGTGACTGCTGCTGCATTCCAGATTTCTCCAAAATCATCATTTTGTGCAAATATCTTCTATGTTTACACATCTTGGAAGACAGCACAGGCAAAAAGTAACAAATAAATGACCAACAAAACCATCTCAGCATCATCCCTCATGTGCTCTCCACAGTACCTTGCTTCAAGTATCTTGTCCAGAATTAAGTATTTACACTGTTAGCATCCAAAAGCAAGACCATAACTGAGCAAGACCAAGACTAGCAACGGGGTTATTCTACCTTTGGGTGTCTGAAATATTTCTGTACCTTCTATTTCTCCTCCTTTATGCCTGTAAGAACAGTCTCACCAGAGAGTAGAGCACTGTGAGAAGTCCTCTAACTTTTGCTCTCTTCTATTTTATTCCACCCACGGCCAAACTTTCTGCAGAGCCTTTGAAATTCTGCACATCTACCTGTGAAGCCTTCTGGCCAAAGATGTTTCTGTTTAATAGTAAACACTGAGAGCAGCAGAGAAACACGACTAAGGAATCCAAACCAAAACACAGTGAAACCTGGCTTTGGGACTGCAGCTGAAACTCCACCTGTCTGAAAGCACTGCAGTGGGTGAAAGTGGAAATTGTGTTTGCTGGAGGTGAGCTGGGAGCAAAGCCTGCCACCTGAGCAGGAGCAATCACCAGCACTTCTCAACCTGTTCCTACAGTTCTGTAAATCTCTTCAGGAAACAATGAACAGCCCAAACTCATCTTCACACCAATGAAACCAAGAGGCTTTTCTTGATCTGACAGCTTAAAGATGTTGCTGTTTTCTATTGAAAAGAATTGTCTCCTTTCCATCTTCTGAGCTTTTTAGCATTACATGAACAAAGAAACAGCCTCAAGTTGCACCAGGAAAGGTTTAGATTGGGTATTAGGAAAAAAAATTTCCCCATCAGGGTTGTTAAGACTTGGAAGAGGCTGCCCAGGGAAGTGGTGGAGTCACCATCCCTGAAGGGATTTAAGACCTGTATAGATGTGGTCTACAGGGACACAGTTTAGTGGTGGACTTGGCAAGACTGGGTTAACAGTTGGGCTTGATGATCTTAAGATCTTAAAGTCTCTTTCAAGTAAATTCTGTGATTCTATGATTCTGTACTTCAACTCTCCCTCTTTTCCCTCTTATTTTGATTAAATAAGTTAATTTCAAATGCCCACCAGCTCCTAATTTCTCCTAAAATGTGTGTAGGATGTGACTTTAAAGGCATACTATAGGCAGCACTGTGTAAAAGGTAACCTAATGTAAGGGAAAAATACTAGGGAAGGTGCAGAGCTACCTTAAGAACTTGACATAATCAGAGCAAGACATGGGAATATGTAAGGCAAATGCTGGTTCTGACCACAAGCTTGTTCAGAACCAACTTGGGAACATCTTCACAGCACTGTTACAGAAATGAGTGTCCATGAAGATGGAGCTAAGTCCTGCTTCTCACAGAGTATGGGGTACTAGGCAGCTATGAAATCAGTTTCTAGGCAGAGATTTTTTTCCTACTGCAACCACATCTTCTTCCTTTGCAGAGATGCATCTGCATACATTGCTGATTTTATCGGCAGCCACCGACATGTTGAGGCTCTCACCCTTTGATGTTGCTGTATTATTTGTCTGGACTCCCAGCAGCACAGGTATTGGCTTCAAACTCCCTCTTTAATTATCTGAAATCCAGTTTCTATACCATCTCTAAAAGATGTGGCACAATCACAGCAGCTTACAAGTTAAATGTCTGCTATTGAGGAGAAGCAAAGAAGTGGATACCCGAGAAGAAAAGCCCACATTCCTCTGCAGATGTCTGCCAGTCCTTTTTGGCTCAGCACCCAGGGGAATGCATACCTGGGCAGAGGCCATCCTACAGTACTGCAGGTAAGCCAGAAAAGGCATAAATGCAGCATGACACATCAGCTGTGTCATGAGCTCTGAAGACTGCTTTGAGCAGCAAAAAAAATCACCCCTGCAAGCTACACGTGGTTCTGTCACTCCAAGTTATTTTCTTTCCCTTGACTGACAAGATGAGGATATTGTGTTCAAATGAAAACAAAGTATTCTGTGGACAGTAGTTTACAGACAATAGGGATTCCAGACTAAATATTGTCAGCCATGAAAATTAGGGAGAGAAGCAGGTCACAGACATGCATCAAAAAGCTGCAAACACAAACTCTCAGCTTCCTCTTCTAATGCCTACACTCAAGTGCCTGTACAAGCTTCAGTTGCTTTTCCTCTGGAAGCTGTAATACTTGTGGAGGAGGAAGAGGAGTTCATCAACACAGATTGTAATCTCTTAGAGGTGTTTCCAAGAATCTGATCCATTAGAAGATAGATGTCAAATGAGTTTCTATTTTTTTTTCTTAAGTTAATATTTAGTCATGTCTCTCTTTTTCTTGCTTTTTTATTTTCAGCAGTTGAGAGTGTAACAGTTGTCAAAATAGGCTTCTAGTTCTCTGTGTTACTCTATTCTGTACTGAAAAAAACCCTTGGTAGATCTTAACTCCTCTCTACTTGCACAGGCCTTGTATTAGCAGTTTTGAGCACACATGCAATTGCTGATACACAACCAGAGGCTAACTGGAAGTCTTTAATGTAAGCTCAAATATGCACTTCATGGCAAGGGAACAAAGACTAATAGCTGCTTGCACCACAGTCCTGTAGGCAGAGGAACGCTTCACAGCAACCACACATCTGATATTAAAACCAGATTTAGGGTCCAGTCATGAAAAGGGCTGGAGAAAAATGAAAGAGGAAAAAAACAGAGGAGAAGGTCATACCTACATCCCCCTCTACCTGCTGCAATGCCAAGCCCCTGCATCCCACTTGCTTTGACACCCAACACCCAAGTCCCTTGAGCAGGTGGGTGTACAGAGAACAAAGCTGAACTTCTTAGTCCTGCACTTTTCCAAGTAAACTTCTACCCAACTGGGAAAAAAAAAATTAAAAAAAAGAGTTTCTGTTACTGCAAAGCTCTGCATGATGCAGTCTCTAACTGATGAATGAAAAACTTGGTTTCCTTCGGTCATTTTATCCTCTCTGGATGTGCGATGTCTGAGGGCAAAATATACACACATGCTGCTGATGGACACAAAATTTATCCTTCTATGGAATGCTGCCAGAAACAGAAAGCCTGCAGTAACATGCAGCCCTGGAAGTTTAAAATCCTGGATTCTATTTGCCAAGCACACTCGCGTTTCCGATGGGAGCGTAAATAAGCTTTCAACTTTCATGTTGACTTAATTAGGTCCTGTTCTTTAAGAAAGAGAATACCTGTGCTAGAGCTAAAAAAGAAAATAAAATTCCATCCACTTGTTCTGCGCACAGCAGTGCTCCAGGAGGCAGAGGCTGTTTGTTGCCACACCACTCCAGCAGTATAGAGGAATTACTGGTAAATGTCACAGTATCACAGTATAAGCAAGGTTGGAAGAGACCTCAAAGATCATCAAGTCCAACCCACTACCACAGACCTCAAGACTAGACCATGGCACCAAGTGCCATGTCCAAACGTGCCTTGAACACCTCCAGGGACGGTGACTCCACCACCTCCCTGGGCAGCCCATTCCAGTGGGGAATGACTCTCTCAGTGAAGAACTTTCTCCTCACCTCCAGCCTAAACTTCCCCTGGCACAGCTTGAGACTGTGTCCTCTTGTTCTGGTGCTGGTTGCCTGAGAGAAGAAAGCAACCTCCTGCTGGCCACAACCACCCTTCAGGTAGTTGTAGACAGCAATAAGGTCTCCCCTGAGCCTCCTCTTCACCAGGCTAAACAATCCCAGCTCCCTCAGCCTCTCCTCATAGGGCTTGTGCTCGAGGCCTCTCACCAGCCTCGTTGCCCTTCTCTGGACACGTTCAAGCACCTCAATGTCCTTCTTAAATTGAGGGGCCCAGAACTGGACACAGTACTCAAGGTGTGGCCTAACCAGTGCAGAGTACAGGGGGAGAATGACCTCCCTGCTCCTGCTGGCCACACTATTCCTGATGCAGGCCAGGATGCCATTGGCCTTCTTGGCCACCTGGGCACACTGCTGGCTCATGTTTAGGCGGGTGTCAATCAGCACCCCCAGATCCCTTTCTCTTTGGCTGCTCTCCAGCCACTCCGACCCCAGCCTGTAGTTCTGCATGGGGTTGTTGTGGCCAAAGTGCAGCACTTGGTACTTGGATTTGTTGAAAGCCATCCCATTGGACTCTGCCCATCTGTCCAGGCGGTCGAGGTCCCGCTGCAGAGCCCTTCTGCCCTCCAACCCACCAACACCCACGCTAAGGTGCTGCTTGCTGCTGCCCTTTCAGTGACAGGCTACTGGCTGTGTGCTCAAGTTCATCCAGCTTAAACCAGAGAAAATAATAAACATGAACGTTGCTTGCTCAAAGCAGAACTCTTACCTGGGAGTCTAGGTTTTTGCGGGAGGAGGCAGGTGTGTTGGCATAGGAGCTGATAGAGGAGCTGGTGTTAATGTCATCAGTACTGAGATTATCTATTGTGTCACTGATCCCACTGCTGACGGAGCTGCTGTCATCCCAGCTGGAGAAAAAAAGCACAACAGAGGCAGAAAGCAAAGGTCAAAAGACGAAACATCATTCAAAAGACAAAGTATTATTTCTCCTGCTCATGGTTGCCAAATGTAAACAGTCTGCTCCTTTTCCTAACATGTCTTCCTTGCACTTCAAGTCTAAATTCACACAGCTTATTCACTACAGAGTTGCCACAGAACCTAAATCAACCAGGTTGGAAGAGACCTCCAAGCTCATCCAGTCCAACCTATCACCCAGCCCTGTCCAATCAACTAGACCATGGCACTAAGTGCCCCATCCAGTCTTCAACACCTCCAGGGACAGTGACTCCACCACCTCCCTGGGCAGCCCATTCCAATGCCGACCACTCTCTCTGTCAAGAACTTCCTCCTAATACCCAGCCTATACCTCCCCTGGCACAACTTCAGACTGTGTCCCCTTGTTCTGTTGCTGGTTGCCTGGGAGAAAAGACCAACTCCACCTGGCTGCAACCTCCTTTCAGGTAGTTGTAGAGAGCAATGAGGTCACCCCTGAGCCTCCTCTTTTCCAGGCTGCACACCTCCAGCTCCCTCAGCCTCTCCCCATAGGGCTATGCTCCAGGCCTCTCACCAGCTTCATCACCCTTCTCTGGACATGTTCCAGTACCTCAACATCTCTCTTAATGAACACAATCATTAATTATGAAGCTCTGCATGAGTAAAACTTTCAGGTGACCCTTTGAAACTGATGTTTGCATCCCCAGAGCAGGGGAGGGTGGTGGCAAGAAGGCTTCTTGAGGTAGACACTGCACCGACTTGCTAAGCCATAACACAGAGATGGAACTTAAATGCATGGAAAAAAATCACCCCGAAGCAACCCTTTGCACCTGGTTGTTACAAAGACCTGGGCAACAATCTGGATCTGCCAGCAACAGCATCACTGGGCTCAAAAACATTTAATAATTGCAAGTCTAATTGTTTGGATGGTGCATAACCCTCCTGAGCTGCACCACATGTACTCGTCAAGGAGATCTTACTGCTGAGGGCTACCTTCTTGCAACTGCAATTGCTTCATTTCCCAGGATAAGGGAAATGCATAACTGGAAGTTTAGGACACAGAAAGCACCAACCAAAAAAGTCTATGTCTGAAGTGATCGGAGTATTGGAACAGACAATCAAAATGATCTAAATTCAAGCCAGCTGCTCCATTCCTAAAATTCCCATAAAAATAAGCCACTTAAGGAAGAGATTGATAAACTCGCTTGCCAGTGCTCCATCTCCAACAACAATAAAGCTGGGAGTGAAACACTGTCCTCTAAGTAGCTCTGTGAAGGTTTTTCAGAACACTGATGGATAACTACTGCTGAAAATACATATTTCATAGATCATTTGTGAAAGCTGGTGGTAAGAGCTCATCTCCTGGCAGTTCTCCAGCTATTTATCACCACAGCCTCAGACTTGGGGAGCTCCAGACTCTGCCCTGTTACATTTCTTTTGTGCTTTACAAATCTGTGACAAAGAGACTGGAGTGAGGTTTTGACTGTAGAGTGAAAACAATTCACAAACTGATACAGTGGACATTTGACACATGCATCTACAATTTAGTTGTGTGGTGTGGAATTAAACTATGTAAAGAAAGGTTTCTTGAATGTCACTCCTAGCTCCATCATTGATTTACTGTATAGCCTTAGGCAACTCCCTCAGCACTACAAACCAGTACCTGCATGGCTTCTAAAGATGCTTTAATAACTTTTAATCCCTCTTTTGCTTACTTGGAAGCATTCATTTCACCTACATCTACATAAGGGCTTTCAGAGAACTGAGCACAGCTTCAGCAGCAGCACAATTTGCTGAGCCAAAGGAACAGCGCAGAGCCATGGGGACGCGCTGCTCTGCAGGCCTGCAGGAAGGGTTACTGCTCACAGCTGCTCTTTGCTACTGCTTTGTTCCCGGTTACCGTCCTCATCAATCTGCCACCACGGCTGTTTGTGCCACTTCTTGCCATATCACTGCAGACAAGACCAGCTGGGAAGCTTAGATGAACGGTTCCAGCAAGCTGGATTGCTTTTGCCTTCAGGAAATTTGGGAGTGCTGCTCTGCTGGCAGAGGACAGGGATGGGGAGGGACAGGGACAGACACTAGGACCACTCTGATTTGCTGGCAGAGGACAGGGGTAGAGAGGGGTAAGGACAAACGCTGGCACCATGCTGCTCTGCTGGCAGAGGGCAGGAATGGGAAGCAACAGAAACAGACAGACACTGGGACCAACCACTGACTCCTGCCGCAGGCTCCCTTTCATGGAGCCTAGCAGCAGCTCCTCACCTGGTGTTCTCCAGCTCACAAACCCACACTCCTATCACTTCCAATTGACTTCCAGGAGTGTCCCAGTTACAGGCTAAGGCCCTAGTTTTGCAGGGAGATTTTCCAAAGTCTATTTGACAAATCCACAGACATTTCAGCTCTCTTGATTGGAATGAAATGCTGTAGTCTACAGAGCTGGTGATGCTGCAGTTTAAAGGAACATAACAACAACAATACCAGCAATACCAATGTTTTCCACGTTTAACAGTGTGATTTCCTTCTTGCAGAGATATGGTAATGACCCCCCTCCACCCCAATCCTGTTCTTCCACCTGACTCACAGTTCCACCTTGAATATACAGAAGCATTACATTGCCATTTACTGCTCTGAAACTATTACCAGCTCCAGCACACCAGCATGTAAAGAATGTGTCTAATGTTAATAAGTAGTTTTACTGGCATCAGCCAGTCCTGTTGACTTTAGTTGGGCAATCTAAGGCATTATGGAAATATTTGAGTGCCCTTCTGAACTGGGACACGAGCCTGAGGACAAAGGTAGAAACATGCATCTGAATACATTGATGGTTGTGGCTTCCCCTTAAGTACATCCTGGGCTTAAAGTCTTTTATGTTCAGATGGTAACCATGAACGACTCAAACTCTGTATTTTAAAGTTTACTAATCTCTTACTAAATTAAAACAGATTAGCTAAGGTCTAGCATTTTGGCTGCCAGAAGCTGAGCAACAGAGCTCTGGTAGGCATCCTGATGGCACCAAGTGATGACACTGATGCACAGGTTCTGTTCTGACCAGGTACGGTGCTGTGTCAGTTAAAACTAAACACCTCAGGTTTAACTTCATTTGCATTTAAAAATCTCTTCAGTAGGGGGCAAGAGGGGTCAGTCTCCAACCAGAAGAACATCAGGAAGCCAGAGAATTAGAGAACACAACATCTTGAGAAATTTAAAAATAACTTTGAAACCCCACAATTACTGATGCTGTCCTTTGAGTTACTCTAGAGACTGTGTTAAAGCAAGTGAGACACCTGCAGAACTCCCTGAACTCTCTAAAGATGCCAATGCAAGCAACTTTATGAACATACAGGATATAATGCTAAAAAGTAATGAAGTGAAAACACATGGACTGTTCAGCCTGCTGCCAGCCCCCCAGCCACTGCACTAAAAGCTCTCCCTCCCAGGAAGCACCTCAGACTGCATTTGGTAATACACAACAGTAGGAGACACACCACTCCATGTCCACAGCTGCACACACCGCGGCTTCTCAAGGACAGCATCTGCTCATCTCCATTCCACACTGCTCTTGAAGCAACCCCAAGCCCTCCACATAAATCAGTTAGCTTTTACCTTGATCCAGTGCCTTGATGGTTAAAGTCAAAAGCAGGGAAGCAGAATGGGGACTCTAACAGCCCTAATTAGGGTGTTCTTGGCTCCCAGGGCCGCGATAACATCTCTGTAATTTAGCTGGTGCAATTAATAATTTCTGATGTCAGCAGAAGTCTACTCAACCATAACCTGAAGCTGAAATGTTTGGGCTTTCCTTTCTCTATTTGATCAATCATCTGAAACTTTACTATGATTACAGAAAATTACGAAAAAACCCAAAAAAACCAAAAAATAAAAAACCAACAAAATAACCAGAAACCAAAACCAAACCCCAAACAAACCCCCACCACCACACAAAAAAGAAAAAAAAAAAGAAAAGAAAAAGAAAAACCCTTAAAAGTGTATTTTATATGAAAATTATACAACCACTCACTTGAAAACCATCACTTAGGAACTCCCACAAAGCTCCCTCCTGCTCTTTATGAAACCAAGCACCCTAAGCACCTCCTCTGCCTCCCCACCTCAGACTGCTCCAAGAAGTTGCCCACATACACCACCAGGTCAGCTACTCAAAGCTGCTTTTTGAAACAGGTTTGCAAAGCAGCTGGGCTCAGACTTGCATTTTTCCAAAGTCTATCAGCACTTTTCCATCTTGCATAATCATCATCCACAGAACTGGCTCTTCTTTGTCAACTTGGCCAGCACCTGAAACCATCCTGTGATCCTCAGGCCAGCCCCC
>WBNM01026983.1:3692-14233 GCA_013399055.1 Ramphastos sulfuratus
AGAGGAGAGCAGAGCAGAGGAGAGCAGAGCAGAGGAGAGCAGAGCAGAGGAGAGCAGAGCAGAGGAGAGGGGCAGAATCCCCTCCCTGTCCTGCTCCTCTCAATACATTTGATGCTGCCCAGGACATTTTTAGCTTCTGGGCTGCCAGCACACATGTAGTGCTTGTATGAAAACCAGACTCTTTGGCCCAGGGAAGTGGAGTAAAAGCAGCCAGAGCCATCAGCTCCATCACTTCCCAGCACATCCAAGAACACAGAAAACACTGTGGAGGGGCAGTGAAAAAATGCCAACTCCACTGACCCTAACATCCTGCCCTCCCCAGCTGCTGGACACCCAAGTGGTGAGAATTTTTCCCTCTTTTTGCCATTGATGCCAGGAATTCCTACCAACCCCCTTCCCAAGGGGCACTTTTGGGGCCAAATGGCTTTTGCAATTGATGGCACACAGCAAAACCCTGGTGGCCAGTGAGCTGTGTTGACTTTGGCACTGCCACCAGTGTCTGCAGACAGCTCCAAGCCCTCTGGCAGGATCAGTGGGAATATTTTGTGCCTGATTCCTTGATCCAGGCAGGATTTTGGTGCACTGGGAGCAACTGAGGCTGCAGACAAGAGAGGGAGGGATGAAATATCTCAGCCACCATCACTGTGGTCTGGGTACCACTTGCAGCCAGGCTTTGGATGGGTGAGAAACCAGCATGGGGACATCCCAGCTGCACACTTGGCTTGTTCACCCTGCCTGGATGTGTTCCTGTGTGACCTGCTCTGGGTGCTCCTGCTCTGGCAGGGGGGCTGGGCTGCATGAGCTTTGGAGGTCTCTTCCAGCCCCTGACACTCTGTGATTCTGTGAGTGGTGGCTGCAGAGGGAGGAGATGCAAAGTCTCCAACTGGCTGGTCCCCAACAGCATCCTGCACCTATAAATCACAGAATGGTAGGGGATGGAAGTGACCTCCAGAGATCATCCAGTCCAACCCCCCCTGCACAGCTTGGCTTGTTCCCCATGGGGTGAAGCTTTGCCCTGCCAGCCTCCCAGCACCTCAGTCAGCACAGCCATGCAGCCTGCCCCAGGGATTTCATTGATCAATGAGCTCAGCCATTGATCCTTCTTTGCTGTGGGGAGCTATGGACCAGTGCCAGAGCTGTCTGCAGCCAGGAGCCTGTCATTAGAGCCTGCACAAAGCCTGGGGGGACACAAATAGCAGGCTAGGGGAACATGTAGAAGGTCATGCTCTGGTGGAAAGGT
Source organism: Ramphastos sulfuratus (assembly GCA_013399055.1). NCBI lineage: Eukaryota > Metazoa > Chordata > Aves > Piciformes > Ramphastidae > Ramphastos > Ramphastos sulfuratus. Next base: position 4,933 of record WBNM01026983.1, read on the forward strand.
CTCTTCCACCTCTGCACCAGCAGAAGCCTCATCTCTGCTCCAGAGAGGTTCTCCTGCCCCTCTACCCTGCCCTGGTGAGGCCACATCTGGAGCACTGTGTCCAGTTCTCTTGCTCCTCAGCACTGGAGGCACAGAGAGCAAGAGGTGGCTGTGAGCAGCTCTGAAAAGCTCCAAGGGCCACCAGCACCTTCCTACCTCATCCATGCAGCAGGAGTTTTGCACCAGAGACCTTGGAGTTAATCCTCCTCACAGAGGATTTCCCTATCACCCAGAAGGCTTCTGGGGATGAGGAATGGGCTCAGTTGCTTGGCCCTAAAGCCACAAGAGCCTCCACTACCAGCCCAGAAAGCTCCACTGTCACCAGCTACCTGCTCCAAGAGGCAGGCTTGGAGCAGCAGAGGCAGGCACAGCCAAGTGCCAGATCCTCCACACAGAGAGCTGTCAGCTCTTGCTCCCTTCTCAACCCCCCCGTGGCAGACACAGCAGATCTGGGCTGATGGAGCAGGCAGAGCCTCCTGCTCCCCACTGCCCACAAAGGGCTGGAGTGACACAGCCTGCCTTGGCTCACCAGCCATTCACTCTTCACAGCTTTTAGGGCTTATTAGCATTCCCTTTCCCTTCCTCCTTCTGATGACAGGATGGGGAACCCCTCACAGAACTCCCTCCAGGCCAGCACCATCCCAGCCTGGTTTAGTTTTACCTCCCCAGGATGCAGCTGGGTTTTGAAGAGCGATGCAAAGCAATTTGCTTCCTCCCCCCAGACCATCACCTACCAGGTACTTATTTAATCAAATCCTCTCCTCCCACCTCCTTCCCCTCCCATGGAGGTGCAGCCTGAGAGCTGCACAGAAGTGGTTACCATGGGCTGCTGAACTTCCACCCTGATGATGTCTTCATAGATGTCATCACCTTCATCTTCACAGGGGACGCAGTCATAGATGTCCTCCCCCAGGTCATGCTCACTGCAAGGAGAAGGAGAGAGGCATTTAGTGGTGACAAACCCCCACTGGCACTTCACCAGCCCAGCCCAGCACTGCCCTCACACCAAGGGCAACCACCACAGTAAAGGAGCCCTCCTGCCCCACAGCACTGGCATGGCCAAGCCACCTTCTCCCACTGCATCAGGAGTCTCTTGCTTCTCCCCACTTGATGCCCATCCCCTCCTGCTTGCTAGAGGCTGGAAAAGTCCAAGAGCTGCCCTGCCATGAGCAGGGATCCCAGCCAAGAGCTGCTCCCAGCGTCCCCATCCCTGCAGCCAAGAGCTGCTCCAAGCCTCGTGCCAAGTGTGCCTGTGATGCCCACTCTGCCACGCTCTGCCCCTGCAGAGATTCTGCTCACTGCTAACCGGCTCAGCAGAGATGGATCTGACAGCCAAGAGCCACAGCAGGACCACCTGAGCCACCACAGCTCCACCTGCCTCCCCACCAAGATGCCCACAGCCTCCTGGGCATCTCCTGCCTCTCCTCTCTCATTCAGACACAATCCAGCCACGGGCAGAGCTCAGCCTGGCCCAGGCAGCCACCTCCAGCCATGGCCCCACCATGGGCACCACATCCAAGGGTGAGAAGTTTTGGATTCCTTTTGTTTTGGTGATCCCACAACTCCCATGCAGCACAAACCCTGCCCTGGTGGGCAAGCTGGGTGGTTTTCCACCTGGGATTGCCCAGAGGAGGGGGAGACTCTTCTGATAGCCTCACCAGATGCTCTGTGGGTGATGCCAGGAGCCAGGCTCTGCTGGGTGATGCCCAGAGACAGGGCAAGGGGCACTGGATGGAAGCTGAGGTATAGGAGGTTCCATGTGAACATGAGGAGGAATTTTGTCCCTGTGAGGGTGACAGAGCCCTGACACAGGCTGCCCAGGGGGGTTGTGGAGTCTCCCTCTCTGGAGATATTCAAACCCTGCCTGGATGTGTTCCTGTGTGACCTGCTCTGGGTGCTCCTGCTCTGGCAGGGGTTGGACTGGATGAGCTTTGGAGGTCCCTCCCAGCCCCTGACACTCTGTGGCGCTGTGAGTGGTGGCTGCAGAGGGAGGAGATGCAAAGTCTCCAACTGGCTGGTCCCCAACAGCATCCTGCACCTATAAATCACAGAATGGTAGGGGTTGGAAGGGACCTCCAGAGATCATCCAGTCCAACCCCCCCTGCCAGAGCAGCATCACCCAGGGCAGGTCACCCAGGAACACATCCAGGCTGTCTCCAGAGAAGGAGACTCCACAACCTCTCTGGGCAGCTTGCTTCAGGGGCTCCAGAAGCTTTCACAGTGAGGAATTTTCTCCTGCTGCTCAGGTGGAACTTCCTGGGTTCCTGCTTGTACCCTTTGTTCTTTGTCCTGTTCCTGGGCACCAGCAAAAAAGAGCCTGGCACCTCCCCCCTGATACCAGCTCTCAGGTATCTGTGGGAAGAAGGTGATGCTGGGGTGCAGAGGCTGCCAAGGGAAGTGGTGGAGTCCCCATCCCTGCAGGTGCCTAAAAGATGTTCAGATGAGATGCTCAGGGACATGGTCTCAAGAGCTGCCTGCAGGGAGAGGTGAGGTTGTGGTTGGGCTCAGTGACCTTAAGGTCTTCTCTAGCCAACTCTGTGCTCCTGGCACTGCCCACATGGATGAGCTTTGGAGCTCCCTTCCAGCCCCTGACCCTCTGTGGGGTGTCAGAGCTCTGCTCAAACTGGGACCCTTGGCCTGGCAGAGAGAACATCAGGAGGTGCTCCTTGGGTTTGCTTTCTTCCCCACTGTGCAGTTCTTTCTCCTCTTAAAACCAGCTTTACTGAATCAAAATCTGGAAGGGGATTTTAAACAAATACCTTGGCAGGATCTATCCATCCCCAATTCTTCCAGACTGATGCATCACAGCTGCTCTAATGATGCCCACTAATAGCTGCTGATCCATCTTCCCCTTCCTGAGCGCTGCCGTCGCCGTTATTATCTGCACCAATATTTATATTCTTGGCTCCACTCTTTATCCAGAGCTACCAACTCCTGCTTCCTGATTAATCTTCCCTTCCCACACCTCTCAGATTGCTGCCTGCCTCTCTATACATCATTGCCCTGGCTCCAGGCTTGTTAGGAAACGGATGGTTGGGTTAATGGCACGAGGATGAGCCTGGTTGGGTATGAGATCATAGAATCAGAGAATGGGAAGGTTGGAAGGGACCTCAAGGATCAACCAGTTCCAATCCTCTGCCATAGGCAGGGACACCTTCTACTAGTACAGGTCACTCAAGGCCTTGTCCAACCTGGCCTTGAACACCTCCAGGGTGGTTGTGGAGCACAGAAGACCTCCAGGGAGGTTGTGGAGCACAGAATCACCCAACGTGATCAAAGATCACGTTGGGTGATTCTGTGCTCCACAACCTCCCTGGGCAACCCAGGGATTACCCAACGTGATCAAAGGTCTGTGTCAGGGCTGCTGATGTTGCTGCTTGACACAGATTTGCTTTTCATGGCTCTCTGCACTTTGGCAGAGCTGGAAAGGTGCTCCCTGCCCAGCAGAAAGCAGCTGCTGGGCTGATTTCAGCCAGTGGCAACCTCTGAGGACACTGAATCCTAACTGCCAGGAGGGGAGGGGAAGCAGGGCAGGGATTTTCCACCTTCAGCATAGTCCCCTGCTGCGGGAGGCAATAAATTGAGCATCCCAAGAGCATCACTGAACAACCTGAGCAAAGCTGCCCAGATCCTCACCTTGCTCTTCACAAAGAGAAGCAATTTGCTCCTTCAGCAGCAGCAGAGCCTGTGGGTATCAGAGCCTCCAATCTGCTGCAGGGATTAGGAGATTTACTGACAGCTCTGGCTTTAGGAGAGGGATTTTCTCCACCCTCCAGGCTTACCAGCAGCATTTGCAATTACTCTTATTAGGATGGATGTAACCAGCTTTGGGCTGGCAGCACCTTGCCCAGCCAGCAAAAGGAAGAAAGCTTTTCAGGCCTAAAGGCAATGGGTTTGGGAGGAGCTCTTCCTCCCTGGCAAAGCCCACTCTGTGCAAACACCTTCCCAGGCAGGCATCAGCCATGTCAAGGAGCAGCTCCCTTCACAGAGGGATCAATGCCAGGCTGCTGCCTTGGCATAAGGGGCAAACAGGGATGTGGGAGAAGTGAGCTGAGGGGAAGGGCAGGCTCTTTCCATGACCCCTGGCATCTCCAGGTGCCATCTGCCTGGATAGGATGGCAACATTGGGTTGGTTTGAGGAAGAATCTCAGTGCCCTGGGTGAGACCCTGGCACATAACTGTTCCCATCACTGAGAACCAGATCTCCAGAGAGCCAAAACACAGAGAGCACAGACACAGCACTTCTTTAGGAGCAGGTGAGCTCTGAACTGGGCTGCCCACACCAGGGGCTGGGCACAGACCCACCATGATGCCCCAATAAATCACCTGCAGCAGGTCCACTCTGCTAAAGCAAAGTTGCACTTCACACTTGCAACAGCACCACGAGTGAGGAGGGTGAGTGAGGAAGGTCTGAGGACCCCAAGGGCCACTGAGGGATCTTCATCCATCAGCATAGAGTCATAGAATCAGGCAGGGTTGGAAGGGACCACAAGGAGCAACCAGTTCCAACCCCCTGCCATGCCCAGGGACACCTCACACCAGATCAGGCTGCCCACAGCCTCATCCAGCCTGGCCTTAAACACCTCCAGGGATGAGGCTTCCACCACCTCCCTGGGCAACCCCTGCCAGGCTCTCACCACCCTCATGCTCAACAACAACCTCCTCACCTCCAGTCTGACTCTCCCCACCTCTACCTCTGTTCCATTCCCCCCAGTCCTATCACTCCCTGACAGCCTAAAAAGTCCCTCCCCAGCTTTCTTGTAGCCCNTGGCACCCACACAGATGTTGAACAAGCCTGGCCCCAGGACTGATCCCTGTCAAAAATGCTCACTCCAAGGCTCTGGGAAGTCAGTGAGTTTGTGCCAGCCTCAAGAATTGAAGAAGATGCTTGAAGAATCATAGAATGGGAAGGTTGGAAGGAACCTCAAGGATCAGCCAGTTCCAACCCCCTGCCATAGGCAGGAACACCTCCCACTAGTACAGGTCACTCAAGGACTCATCCAACCTGGCCTTGAACACCTCCAGGGTGGTTGTGGAGCACAGAAGACCTCCCTGGGCAACCTGTTCCAGAAGATGAAGATTATTGAAGATGAGCCCAAGTGAGGCCCTCAGAGCAAATCCACCACCCCAAAACCACAGCCCTGCTGATGAAAGAGACAGAACCACTGGGAAAGAGCAAAAAAGAAAGAGGATGGAGAAGGAGCTAAAATAAGACAACCAAAAAGACAGCCCCAAAATTCCCACCCTGTGGCCAAGGCTAAGAGCCAGAAGACCACAGAGGCATTGCTGGGGCCAGGCTGGAAGTGCATTTGCAAGGTCCCTGAGCCAGCAGCTGCAAGGCTCCAGCTCACCCCAGCAATTCTCCACTTTCCCATTCCCACTCTGCACTTAGGGCTATAAATAGAAGGTGGAGCCAACCAAACCACTCATTCACTGTCCCTGGCAGAGGAGGGCAAGCAGAGCCCAAGCAGCACATCTGGCAGGCTCAGCTTTCAGGGTGGAGGAGTGCAAGATGTGAAGGGGCTGAGCTTGAGGTCTTGCAGGGCTTTCCTTAGCCAGAGGGCACTGGGAGGGAGCCACAAGGCTGGGAAGAGCAAGAGAAGCCTGCACCATCAACTCTGCTCTGGTTGTAGGGTGCCTGTTGGAAGGGGAGGGCAGGGAAGCTGGGACAGGGCTGGGGAGGAGCACCTGAAGGAATTAGGGGGTGCTTAGTCTGGAGGAGAAGACTTCATTGCTCTCTACAGCTCCCCAAAAGGAGGTTGGAAAGAGATTGGGGGTTGAGCTCTGCTCCCTGGGATCAGGTGATAGGAGGAGGGGAAATGGCCTCAAGTTGTGCCAGGGGAGGGGTAGGTTGGAGAGCNATTGCCACAGGCTGCCCAGGGAGGTGGTGGAGTGCCCATCCCTGGGGGTGTCCAAGAAACCTGTGGCCATGGCACTTGGGGATAGGGTTTGGTGGCCATGGTAGGGTCGGGTTGGACTGGCTGACCTTAGAGGTCTTTGCCAACCCAAATAATTCTGTGATTCTATTTCCATGAGGTTGGGTTGATGATCTTAGAAGGCTTTGCCAACCCAAGCAATTTTAGGATTGAAATTGAAAAAGAAAGAGCCTCAGACAGTGAGGGTAACCACCAGGACCCCAGCAATGGCACAAGCAGGGTGTGTAAAAGCCTTCAGTGGTGACAAAGCAGCAAAGTAGCATTTAGCAGTGCTGTGGCTGCAGTGCCCTGCACCCTGGAGCCATTTATTTACCTGCCAGGCCCTGGCTTCTCCAGCACTGCAGAAACAATGAGAAAAGTGGCAGCTAACTCATCATCAACCCTTGGCTCCCCTATCCATCACCTGGGGAATTCTGCTGAGCACATCTTTGATACAAGGATCAGACAAAATCACACCTGGGTGGAAGAGACCTTGGGGTCATTGAGTCCAACCACAGCCTAACAGCTCCCTCTACACAGCTCTTGGACCATGCCAGAGGACCACAGAACCAGAGATCCAGAGGACCACAGAACCAGAGATCCAGAGGACCACAGAACCACAGAACCAGAGGACCACAGAACCACAGAATCACAAAATCACAGAACCAGAGAATGCTCTGTGTTGGAAGAGACCTCCAAAGCTCATCCAGTCCACTCCCCTCTGCACTCAGCAGGGACAATCCTCCACTAGAACAGGTTGCCCACAGCCCTGCCAAGCCTCACCTCAAATATCTTCAGGAATGGAGCCTCAAACACCTCCCTGAGCAACCTGTTACAGTGTTCCACTCCCCTCATGGCAGCTTTAAGCAGGTGGCACAAACAGCCTCATGCAAGGGAGAAATCTCTGTTTGAACTCATCATGGAGTCCTAGACTGGCTTGAGTTGGAACAGACCTCAAAGCTCAGCCAGTCCCAGCCCCTTGCAGTGGGCAGGGACCACCTCCCACCAGCCCTGGTTGCTCAAAGCCTCATCCAGCCTGGGCTTGAACACTTCTAGGGATGAGACATCCACAACTTCCCTAGGCAACCCATTTCAGTGTCTCACCACCCTCATAAGTAAAGAACTTCTTCCTCATGTCCAGCCTAGACCTCCCCTGCTCTGGTTGTGGTCTGAGGCAGCTGCCACAGCCAGCAAGAGAGGTGGAGAAGTGGTTGGCAGGGAGGATGCTCAGCAGCAGGTAGTTAACTGCCTGCACCAGTGCCAAGAGGCAAGCAGCAACTCACAGCCCTGGGGACCCTCAGGAGCATCCTCAGGACAAGGTTGCCTTTGATTTTTTTGGGGGGCAGGCTCCAGCCAGTTCCAAAGCCCTGCATGTTTCCAGGGCAACACCCCCATCCCCCTCCCCCAAAATACATCTGCTGCTCCAGGCTGTGCCATTAGGGTCTGCAGGAATAAATCAGGCAGCAGAGGACAAACATCCATTTACTGCTGCTCCCAGCATGGGTTGGGCACCACTTGCACCCTGCCCAACCCTCACCATCTGCCCACTCTCTCTACAAGCTACCATCTGGCCAAGCAAACCTTGGGGCCAGTGGGTTGAGGACAGGGAATCTGAGAACTTTCTAGCTCCCCTGATACCTTTTTCACTTCCCCTCTCCCTTTTCATCACCAAGAGCTCTTTCTGGCTTTGGTTTATTTTTTTTTTTTTTTTTTTTTGGGGGGGGGGTGTTGCTGTTTCCAGGCAGTTCTCTGCCTGGCTCTGCTGAGTAGCTGACCCAGCCCTAGGGAGCTGCACATGTAGCCTGTGGCAGCTCAAAGGGGTCACAGCAAGGCACCAGCATCCTCTCTCCACACCAGCACCCCACAGCTGCATGCAGACAGCTTCCCCCTGCAGCACATGGAAATGGCCCTTGGGGAGATGCCACTGAGCTGCTGCCAGCCCTGCCTGCTGTGGCTGCTCTGCACTGGGAGGGACTTTGCTGTCTGCTGGGGTGAAGGTCCTCACTCTGTAGAGCATTGTGGGGACATTGGGGACCAAGTTTGCCTCCTTTTATTTCCCAACTCTACACCTCCATCACAAGGAAGTTGATATTTTGAAGGCTTTGCAGAATCCAAATGGATCCCAAAAATCTCAAACAGGGAACATCAAAGTGCTCCAGGGAAGTGCTAAAGGTTGAAATGAAGCATTTGGATGGTCAAAGAACTGCTGGAGAGAGGCCAGAGGAGGCTGCAAAGCTGCTGAGGGGTCTGGAGGAGCTCTGTGAGGAGCAAAGGCTGAGAGCCCTGGGGCTGAGAGCCTGCAGAAGAGCAGCCCCAGAGGGCAGCTGAGCAATGCTCAGCAAGAGCTAAAGGGTGGGGGGCAAGAGGCTGGGGCCAGGCTCTTGGCAGTGGTGCCCAGGGACAGGCCAAGGGGCACTGAGCACAAACTGGAAGCCAGGAGGGAGGTTCCATCTGACCAGGAGGAGAAAGTTGTTTGTTGTGAGGGTGCTGGAGGCCTGGAGCAGGCTGCCCAGAGAGGTTGTGGAGTCTCCTTGTGTGGAGAGACTCCAAATCCTCCTGGAGTGGAGCTCTGCATCACTCCAAAATAATCCAAAGGGCAAAACCAATCAGTTCCTGCCCTCCAACAAAGCATTTCAGCTGCACTGGGATCTTCCCAAGCCTGCTGGATCATCAGCAGTATTCAATGCCAAGATGCTGGGTGGACTGAATCATTCCCAGCTGCTGAATGATGCCTTTGTTCAGCTGTTGGAAGATCAGCAGCAGCTAAGAGAGAGCTTTCTCACACAGCCCTGCAGTTTGCCAGCACCCAGCACCAGTGCCCAGCAGGCACCATTGTGACCAGCACATTCCCAGGCCAAGTTTCCTTTTCCAGCATGGAAAGAGATGCTCCTTGTCCAAGGGAAGAAGGGAAACTGTGGCTGATCAGAGGATCAGGGAATGGTGGGGGTTGGAATTAGAGAATAGAGTCATAGAATCAGTCAGGGTTGGAAGGGACCACAAGGAGCAGCCAGTCCCAACCCCCTGCCATGCCCAGGGACACCTCACACTAGATCAGGCTGCCCACAGCCTCATCCAGCCTGGCCTTAAACACCTCCAGGGATGAGGCTTCCACCACCTCCCTGGCCAACCCCTGCCAGGCTCTCACCACCCTCAGGCTCAACAACTTCCTCCTCACCTCCAGTCTGACTCTCCTCACCTCCAGCTTTGTTCCATCCCCCCCAGTCCTATCCCTACCTTACAGCCTAAAAAGTCCCTCCCCAGCTTTCTTGTAGCCCACTTCAGATCCTGCAAGGCCACACTAAGGTCCCCTGGGAGCCTTCTCCTCTCCAGACTGCACAGCCCCAACT
>WBNM01026984.1:0-17568 GCA_013399055.1 Ramphastos sulfuratus
CTATGATTTTATGATTATCTCCAGCAGAACTGAGGTCAAAGTGCAGCACATTTAACTTAGCTGTTCAAGCAGGCTAAGCAGCTGGAAGAGTGATCAGTGTTGTTCTTTTTCTTTCAGAGATCGCAAGCTGCTTGGCGCAAAACCTTCACTTTAATACATTTGGAGGAAACCCTTTGGCCTGTGTAGTTGGAGCTGCAGTTCTTGATGTAGGGAGAATGTTACATAGAACTATAATCGACACACTTCTTGCTGTAGCCAAGAGATGGGAAATGCTTACATTTGTTCTTACCATAAAGTTATCTGTGGGTAATTTTTTAAAAACAAATGTGTAAAATGCATATGCACTTGAATGTTTGATGAAGATGTTGGCCAGTGTGCTGTCTGTGTAGGAGCAATTCCTGGTTACTTTCCTTGCAAAAATCAGGCCCTCTTAAGTCCTCAGTGAGGTTTTCAGAATCATCTTTCTTTGTCTGCCTTGGGTTCTGTACTGTGTTAATGGAAATGTAGAAGTCACTCTCTGAAAAGCTCTCTTTCATGGAACTATGCCAGTTCTCAGCTGAACTGAATGTCATCTCTGTCACACGTGCTTAACAGACTTGTTTTAACTCCATGGCTTTTACCTTATGCCTAAAAGTCTTTCACAACAGCTGGATGTATTTTAAGGTCAGAATTCCTTTAGCAAAAAAAAAAAAAAGACAGTAGAAAAATTTGCAACACAGTTCACTCACTATGCACCAGAACATCAGTGGGCACTAGGTTACTGTTTAATTTGGCTTGACTGTGTACAGACTGTTTATCCTTGAATCCCAGTTCATTACAGCAGGCACTGTTTATATTAAGGTTACTTTCCCCGAGTGATTTTTAAAATATTTTAAAAGCCATTTTATAAGAGGGTTGATCATACCAGTAAAAATATTTTGAAAACCAGCTTACAAATAGGAAAGCACGAATTCATGTTTTGTTTTGGATTTTTTTTTTTAACCTCAAGAGGTAACTTGAAGCCTGGGTCTGAAATAAGCCCAAAGAGGCTGTCAGAGTCAGGAAGATTAAAATGGAGTTGAAAAAAAAAAGAAATTTAAAAAAAAAAAAAAATTAAAAAATTTAAAAAAAAATTTTAAAAAAGAAATAAAGAAGAAATTAAAAATGAGAAGCACACACTTTAACCACTGTAATTGGGGTTGGTTTGGTTTTTTGGTTTTTTTTTTGAGTTTTTTAAATGTAAATTTTCTTAATGCAAACAGTTCAGAAAATAGTTTGTGCTTGTCAGTTGATAGCTGGCTGATTGTCAGAACCTTAAGGAGAATGGAGTAAGGAACAAAACCAAGATCGATGTTGATGGACCTAAACCATTCAAACTGCTCCCTAAAAGGCTGCCTAGTACACATAGGTATGCTTTGTCAAATTGCATTCTTCTCAAGACACTGAGGAAAAGCTTAGAAGTTTCTGGTAGTCTTTTGAAAATAATCCTGCTGTCCAGGCGTGATGACATGGATTACTGGATTATGATTATGGAATAATAAGTAAAATGTGAAAAAGGCCACAGCAGCATCCATTTGTATTCTGATGCCATTAGAGGATTTTAGGAGAAGAAAATTGTAAGGACTGTAGTAGTGAAGGAACATAGTCTGGGAGTAAGTGAGATAAACATCATGAGTCATCGAGCTAAAAGGGCATTAACTGACTGTATTGGAAGCTTTTCCTCCAACACTGTCATTCTCACCAGGCTATTGAAGAAGATGGTCTACAAAAAAACAGTGAAGATGTGGGAACTTACATGCTACTGGAGCTGGCCAAACTGCGGGATACATTTGAGATTGTTGGAGATGTCCGTGGCAAGGGACTTATGATTGGAGTCGAAATGGTGACAGATAAGGTTGCTGATGTCATTATTCCTCTCAATTTACCGTGATATTGAAAGTGTTACCATATTTTATTTCAGTTCAACTAATGGGAAGGTTTTTATATTGAAAAGCAGCTACATTGCTCTGGCTGAAAATGAGCTGGAACAATCCATCGTTTTCACGTATTTCACAAGCTTTGAGTAAACAGTGACTCATGTGTCTTAGTTGCATAAACTCATCTCAAAAAAAGCAGATAAATTACGCCCCTGATTTTTTTAGAGAGAGATGGGAGTGAGATCTATTGGAGAGACTGGAATATGCATCTTATTCATAGATTTGGAATATCTGAGTGAATTTTAATGTTTGCTTTCCTTAGGAAAGTCGTCACCCTCTTCCTGCTGAAGAAATCAGTCAGATCTGGGAGGACTGTAAGGACATGGGAGTTCTGATTGGCAGAGGAGGACTCTACAGTCAGGTACTGAACCTCTGCTCTTACATAAATATTATTTTCTGTACTCATTAATTACATCTTGCTGCCCTCAAGCTCAGTTAACTTCAATGTAGTAAGCAAACTAGAGAACATGTGCTCTTAGAAAGTATCTCAGTTTAATTTTGCTTATATCATAAATCAGCCAGGAGCTGATCACACAATTGTCAGGGTCAGAAGAGACCTCAAGGATCATCGAGTTCCAACCACCCTGCCATGGGCAGGGACACCTTTGTCACGGTCTGGAAGACAGGGATTAAGAATCATAGAATCATAGAATGGTAAGGTTGGAAGGGACCTCACAGATCATCTAGTTCCAACCCCCTGCCATAGGCAGGGACACCTCCCACTAACACAGGTCACTCAAGCCTTCATCCAACAATATCTCTCATCCAGAGGAGTGAGATTTGTTGTTATATATTTCCGTGTTGTGGAGTTAAGGTGCAAGCAAGACCAGATATCAGAAGCAAGATTATTTAAGGACAAAAGTGAACGAAACAGAAAGAGAGAGAAAAGCAGAGAACGAGAAGAGAGAAGAGCAGGAAAGGGAGTATATTACCATCTGCTGGAGAGGGGATGAGAGAGAGAGAGGGAGGATTCCCAAGTCCAAGTCCTTTTCAGTTTCATGTTGCTCAGGGATGTTTTTCCAGCGAGTGTAGTCGTCTTCTTCAGGAGTTCTTCCTCGAGCAGGCATCACTCAGGTCTTCTTACAGCAGGCAGAACTTAGGGCACGGCAAGGTTGTTGTTGGTCGTGGTGGAGAGAGGGTTCCTGGGCTGCTGTTGGATGTCCGTGGTGAAACTCACCCTCTCACAAACTCACACCAGCTAGTACAGGCTTAGTGTCTTATATTCAGTTTTTCCGCAGCTCCCTCGGCCACCCTAGCCACATTAATGCAAGTGACTGCCAGGTGTGCAGAGCTGACCCATCAGGCAGGTCGTTTACAACAATTGCTGCACATCCAGGTGCAACCCTTGCAGGAGTCTGTTGCCCCTCCATTCAATACACATCCCTGGGTGTTTCAGGAAAACCACCTGAGCAAAGTGATTTTTATCTTTGTTGATTTACATGAACAAGAGAGATAAGGTTTAGTCTCTTACAACCTTCCACTAGATCGAGTTGCCCAGAGCCACATACAGCCTGGCCTGAAAAACATCCAGGGATGGGGCTTCCACCACCTCCCTGGGAAACCTCTTCCAGTGTCTCAATACCCTCATGGTGAAGAATTTCTTTCTAACATCCAGTCTGGATCTACTCACTTGTAGTTTTGCCCCGTTCCCCCTACTCCTATCACTACCCAACACCCTTAAAAAGTCCCTCACCAGCTGCCAGGAGAGAAAATACATCCATGTCTCTCTTCTTTCTTACCACAAACTCATCTAAGGTTTTATACAAAGCTCTGGAATGACAGCTACAGTCAGGGCCCCGGCTCTAGTCAGGTCTCTTTTGGAGTCAGTTGCTTTTTAACTAGAGTGGAGAGTTGGATGCAGGCAAGTCCAAAATTGCATTGAGTGCACTTATCAGAAGCCTCAACCTTTGTTCTGCTGTTCTATTTTTCATGCTTTTGGTTAGATTTTGTGTGTGTGTGTATGTGTGTATGTGCACAGAAGGTGAGTGCTGACCTAGATGGGCTGCTAGAAACCATACTCTTTCCATATAATTTCAAGGATTTTTTTCCCCTTTCTCCTCCCAGACATTTAGAATTAAACCTCCTATGTGCATTACTAAAGAGGATGCTGACTTTGCTGTGGAAGTATTTCATACTGCTCTACGGAGACACATGGAAAGAGCAGCTGCAAAACAGACTTGATCTGTGTCCTCACACGATGCACACATGGGAACCCCTGATACTTGTCAGCCAGACTCAGCACTAATCTACACTGGAGAAGAAAACCAGTCTGAAGATTAAATGTTTGTCCAGTAACAGATCCAGTGTTTGATACATGTAGTAGTTTATTAGACCATGCTCTAATCTGCTTTGTAAACATACAGTTCTATTCTACAGTGGTGGTGTGTGTTATCTGCACACCTCTTCTGGCATTAGCACAGTGAACACTGATTTGATGACCTGGGTATCAGATGAAAAGGCAGACATAACATTCATCTTTCATACCAAAACTGGTTAAGGTTTAGAAAAAGCAAAAGGAAAAAATAATAAAGGTGTCTGGGGGAAGTACACTGCTTGGACTTTACAGCATCCATGGAGACCTTGGGAGTGGAACCAGCATGGCAGTGCTTTGGCTTCTGCCACCAGTTCTTGACAATGGTTGTCCAGAGCAGCACCACACACTCCTAAACTGCTGACTGTAAGCATGTGGTGTGGCAGAGTGGACTGAGACCAGTACAAGGGTAGTCCCCAGCTGCCTTCTGAAATAATCACTGCTGCTGCACCCACCTGCATGACCAAACTCTTGCCTTTTACACCCAATACATGCCAGCATTTGTAAAAACACACAAATGATAAAGTATTTGGTTTTATTTAAATAAAGGGAGAGGAGTCATAAAGTGGTACTACAGGGTTCAGTCTGAGATTTCACTTACATAATCATAGCCTCTGGCTGAGAACCAGCCTAGCTAGGAGGTAACTGGAGGTTTCAAACTGTCTACGTCTACAAAGATACATTAGAATTAGAGCAGGGGGAAAGAAAAAGAAAAAAAGAAGAAGAAATCACAGACTCCACACAAAGAAACTCCCCAAAAAACTCAACAACCCCTCCAAAAAAGAAAACCAACCAACCAACCAAAAAAACTCCAAAACCCAACAAACACAACGAAACCAAACAAAAAACCTAAAACACACAAAAAACAAACCCACAAGTTGTAAAGTTTTTAAATTACAATGATGATTTTTATCAGGGAGCTCTAATCCCATCATCCTCTCTAAAATGTCCTTTCCTTTTCCTCCTGCTCTGGGGATTCCAAGGCGCACACATTAATCATTTAGTGAATCCTCAAAAAAAAGGCATTGCAGGCAGCAAGAACTGTACATTGTCTCCCTTTTTGGGGACCTACAGGAAAGCTGGTGAGGGACTCTTTAGGTGGTTGGGTAGTGATAGGACTTGGGGGGAACGGAGCAAAAAACCAGATTGGATGTTAGGAAGAAGTTCTTCACCATGAGGGTGGTGAGACACTGGAACCGGTTGCCCAGGGAGGCAGCAGAAGCCCCATCCCTGGACATCTTTAATGCCAGGCTGGATGTGGCTCTGAGCAACCTGATCTGGTATGAGGTGTTGCTGCCCATGGCAGGGTGGGGTAGGAGCTAGATGATCCTCAAGGTTCCTTCCAGCTCTGACAAGTCTATGATTCCATGATTTATTTTAACATTTGGATAACTTGACCCTAACAGTGGTACTGTGTCAGCTTGTTGGGAAAGAGGAGTATCCTGCCAGTTTGTGTGATGACGTGAAACTTTACAGAACTTAGAAACATAGAATGGGCTGGGCTGGAAGGGACCTCCAAAGGTCATCCAGTCCAAGCCCCTCTGCAGTCAGCAGGGTCATCTTCAACTAGACCAGGTTGCCCAGAGCCCTGTTGAGCCTCACCTTGAGTATCTCCAGGGATGGAGCTTCAACCACCTCCCTGGGCAGCCTCTTCCAGTGTTCCACCACCCTCATAGTAAAGAACCTCCTCCTAATATCCAATCTGAATCTGCTCTTCTCTAATTTGAAGCCATTGTCCCTCATTCTGTCACTGCAGGCCTTTGTGAACAGTCTCTTTCCATCCTTCTTGTAGGCCCCTTTCAGGTACTGGAAGGCTGCTATTAGGTCTTCTAGAGCCTCTTCTTCTCCAGGCTGAACAACCCCAGCTTCCACAGCCTGTCTTCATAGCAAAGATGTTCCAACCCCCTGATCATTTTCATGGCCCTCCTCTGGACCTGCTCCATCAGATCCACATCCATCCTGTATTGAGGATTGCAGACCTGGATGCAGTACTCCAGGTGAGGTGTCACCAGAGCAGAGCAAAGTGGCAGAATCACCTCTCAGGATCTGCTGCCAAGGCATCTTTTGATGCAGCCCAGGATGTGATTTGCCTTCTGGGCTGCAGTCANTTGTCATAGAAGCCACTAGGTTGGTCAGGCAGGATTTGCCCCTAGTAAAGCCATGCTGGATGTCTTGAGTCACCTCCCTGCCCTCCCTGTGCCTTAGCATGGCATCTGGGAGGATCTGCTCCATGATCTTCCCAAGCATGGAGGTGAGGCTGACAGGTTGGTAGTTCCCAGGGTCCTCCTTTCTACCCTTTTTACAAATGGGTGCAATGTTTCCTTTCTCCCAGTCCCCAGGGACTTCACCTGACTGATATTTGAAAAGTGCTGGCAGAGGCAGTGGCTTGGCAACTACATCAGCTAACCCCCTCAGGACTCTGGGATGGATTTTGTCAGGTCCCATGGCCTTGTTTATCTTCAGGTTCCTCAGATGATCATGCACCTTGTCTGCACTTACAGGGGGAGGGACTTTTGTCTCCCTGGTCTCCATCTTGTGGGCCATCACCATAACAGCCATGAGAGGAGCTGCCAGTGAAGAGTGAGGCAAAGTTGTTGAGAATCTCAACCTTCTCCTCACCCATTGTTACTTGCTCCCCACTGTTGCTCATCAGGGTTTATGCTTTCTTTAACCTTCTTAGAGGGGCAGCCCACTGTTCCCTCAAGGCATTTCATGGGAGCTACTCTCCTGTCTCATTTTACCTCAGAGGTCCTTGGCACAGCTCTGTGAGACCTTGCCTTTGCTGCACTTGGTTAACTTGATTAATGCAGAATCAGTGCTTCTGGAAAATTTCACTCCAGGGGTTTCCTGAACAGCGTAACACAGCCCTTGCTGATCCTTGCCTTCTCCAATGCCTTGACACCTTCTGTGCAAAATCCACTTCCACTCCAAAATCAGGTGTTTGTTTTTGCAGGTTTTTTTAATTCTTCAGGTGTTATTCAGGATCAGTAGATTACACATTTAAGCAGAAATGCAATACCAATTCCCATGCTGGTTTTCAGTAAAAAAAACAACATACTGTCTTCATGTCACTCACTCATTTCTCCCTTCACTTATTCTGGCAAGGGTCTTCTGCTAGATTTCTCTTTCCAATACCTGGTATGCAGGTGGACATACACAACCAACAAGAATTCAAAACTGATTAGTGAGCAGCATCTGTCATCTTACTTGTCCCCTGCTGCTTGCCACTTTATGTAATTAGGAAGGGCTCTTGGGGATGACAGGAGGAAAGCCTCTGTGTCTTGGTGATGGTTCATCTTTGACAGATGATCAAAGCAGCACAGGCTGTTCTGTGGGCTACACTCACCCAGAGCTAAAACTTCTCAAAAAATAAAAAGCAGCAACACAAATGTTAAAATAATTTATTATTTCCTCTGTCTCGGTACTTAATCCATGCAAGTTTCTAAAGGAATGCAAGGGGAGTAGCTTTAAGTAACTACTTCCCCATCCCCAGTGTGAATGCTGCTGAGAGTCATTAAAGGCTGATAAAGTGCAGACTCCTTCACAAAATAACATTCCTTTTGTTGCATCTTCCATTTTTCCCTAAAAAATAGTAGGACTTGCCTTCTCTGTGCAATTCAGAACTCAAGCAATGTGCACCTTTCAGTTCTGGGAGAGTTCTCATGTATGCTTCTGAAAACTGTCACAAAGTTCTATCTGTTTTTACGTTTCTCTTTTTTGTTTTTGTTGTTTACAGATCCATTTACAGCTGGTGCTTGTGTTGCTTTTGCATGTCCTGTGGCTTTCAGGTGTTCAAACAGTTTATTTCGAGATGGAAACGCACAGTTGCAGGTTACACAATGGATGGGAACTTCACTCTACAATGAAGAAAAAAACCCAAATGCTTGACATTCATATGGAATATGTAATAAAGGTCATGCATCAGTTTATTGTGTGCAGTTTCTCTTAGACACTGAAATGTGGTTAAGCTGTTTGTTTTAATCACAAACACTCCGTTACTAGTTAACAATTAAATGTGTACCTACAAAAACCCCAATAACAACTTACTGGAATTTTAAAGAATACTAAGTAGAACCAGGAATAGAAGCCTTGCAAATCTAATTCAAAATAAAGAATACTTTTTATCTCATCTGACTATACAAACAATACTTTGAGACCTGAGAGTTAGTGAATTTAGTTATGTCTTAGCTACAGTTCTTACAAGATTTTGCTCTGAGAAACAGCAGTATTGGGAAAGATGCAAACTGTAGTGCCTGTCACCTGCATCATGACAACAGCTCTGTCTTCAGTTGTTTAATTTACTTGGTTTGAACTGCCTTGGATATAGAGCTTTATAAAACAACTCTCAGAGGTAAAATTCAGTCCTACTCCCTGAGGCCAAGAACTGATGTTCCAGTCACCTAATCCTGTGATTTTATCAGAAACTAGAAGTACCTGTAGCATTAAAAAATAAACAGTAAACTGAAACATGGCTTGTGCACTGGAGGTAACCACACAACCAAGCCTGCTTGTAGCAGCAAGACCACCAGCTTTTAAATAGCAGTGACATACCGTTGCAGGGTGCTCTGAAGATGCCTTAGCAGACTTCTTTGCGTCCTTGGCTTTTTTCCCTTTAGGCTTAGTACTGCTGATAGACAAAGAGAAACCAAGATCTGTGCACAGGAACATTAGAAGAGCTTCTGATAGTTTTCAGTAATTAATTTCTTCACTGCTCTCCCTTGTTCTTCCTTCACCCAATATAATCATAGAATGGTAAGGTTGGAAGAGACCTCAAGGATGATCTAGTTCCAACCCCCTGCCACAGGCAGGGACACCTCCCACTAGTACAGGTTACTCAAGGCCTCGTCCAACCTGGCCTTGAACACCTCCAGGGAGGGAACAGCCACAACCTCCCTGGGCAACCCGTTCCAGTGCCTCACCACCCTCACTGTAAAGAACTTCCTCCTAGCATCCAGACATAATGAAAGCACAAAACACAATGCAGACTGATGGAGGTGATTCTGCCTGTCTACTCTGCTCTGGTGAGACCTCACCTGGAGTACTCTGTCCAACTCAGGACGCAGTACTCAATACAAGAAGGACATGGACTTTGTATAGAGGGTCCAGAGGAGGGCCACAAAAATGATCAGGTGGCTGCAGTACCTCTCCCACAAAGACATGCTGAGGGAGCTGGGGTTGTTCAGTGTGGAGAAGACAAAGTTCTGGGGTAACCATATAGTGATTGTCCAGTACCTGAAGGGGGGCCACAAGAAAAGCCTACATGAAAGCTAGGGAAGGGCTATTTACAAATGCATGCAGCATCAGGACAAGGGGCAATGGTGTTTAAACTAGAGAAGGGTAGATTTAGATTGGACATTAGGAAGAAGTTCTCTACTATGACAGTGGTGGAACACTGGGACAGGTTGCCCAGGGAGGTAGTGGAGGCCCAACCCCTAGAGACATTCAACATCAGGCTTGATGAGTCTCTAATTGTGGATGGCCCAGCCTGTTGCAGAGGAGTTGGACTAGATGACCTCTAGAGGTCCCTTCCAACCTACTGCATTCTAAGAATGATTCTACTTTGAGCAAAAATCTAAAGAAATTTGATTTTTGTGATCAAGTGTTGATCTCACGACTGAGAGAGATGATCAATCAGCTACTGGTAAAGTGATGTGGCAGAGATCCGCAGTCATTGCACAGTCCGCAAATGCCACTTCCAAAGCAGATCCTGACAATCCTTGTTTGGTATCATATTTGCTCAACTCTGATTTGGAGTAGTCACCCCCAGTTCACACTGGTGAGTAAATCCAGACACGTGTGACAGTATCAAACGTGACACAGAATGACAGAGTGACTGCAGCACTGCAATCAGCGCACCTTTTCACTTCGCTTTTTGCTTCATTCACTTGGCCAACATCTTCTGTAGCACTTATGTCCTCTGGAACACCACATCTTTGCCCATCATTTACCAGCTCTTCTGCTGAGCCACTGTCCTTGTCCACACTGGGCACTTCCTTCTGTTCCACAGTTTCTTCATCAGCACTTTTATCAAAGGAGTCCTCATAAGTCTGTCCAAAGAGAAGGAATGCTAATTAACTACTTTAAGTTCATAAGTGATTATGTTTATAATATTATACTCATTGACATCAAACATGGATGGGTTAGATTAGGAGAACAGAAAGCCATGGACCCTCTTAATTTTGTTGTGTGCTTTCAGTTAGATTTTAGAGTTCTAGAAATATCTGCGCACAAGGTTCTGGCTCATTCTATGACAAGAGTGACACCTTCTGTCCAGGCTGCAGAAAATCTCATCATCAACTGACAGAACAGACAACACACTGAGAAGACCTGGCTTCAGACTGAGAAAGCAACAGTACAATAGGAGCCTGACAACCTCAATGGAAACCAGGTCAAGCCAATACTGAATTGGACTATACAATACAAGTCAAAGAGAAGCAAGAAAAATTTAGCTGCTTCAAAATCTCAGAGAAGTTTCTTGAGGGCGAGTGACAATTATAACGTAGGAGAGGGCAAAGAAGGTGAACACATAAGGATACTAGAGGAGTTAGGCTGGAGAAAAACAGAAGTCCATCTTGGGAAAGGCTGGGAGAGGCAGCACCTTGATACAGGTAGCTCACTGGGACAAGACTAGGACTGAGGTAGTAAATAGAGAAAAGACTTGAGAAGGATCAGCCTTGAGGAAAGAAGGCAGAAGGATCTGCTCACTATGGCTGCCACTCAAGCCTGAAACAGTTGACAGTGCTGCTGTTGGCAGTCATGTCCCAGAGTATAAACAGACTGCATTACTCACATTTATAGTTGAGGTGAAAGGGATGTGTTCATTCCAACAACTACAGTGTCAGAAGGATGCCAGTAACGTATCACTTCCCCCAACCCTCCGCTCCCATAGTTAGAGATAAGAAACAGGAAATTATAGCAACCCAAGCAGAAAATGACCACCAAACTATAGGGCTGCTAACGCTCTACAGCCATTGCTGCTCTTTCTGATCACTTCCTTGCACTCTCCCACCACCAGTTTCCCTCTGTTTTCCTTACACTTCAGTCTGTAATCGTTTCAGAGCCAGCATCACATTTATTAGGATCTACACAGGCAGAACAAAGTCTACGAGATGATAATAAAACATAGTCATAATTACAGTTACTTTTCAGCCTAAGAAGAATTAAAAAGATCTGAAAACAGTCTTTGTATCTTAAGAGAATATTGGGTTATCTCTTATTATTCATTACAGAAAACAATTAAGTTAGGACATAGCAAAATTGGATTGTAAAGTTCCCTGAATGTCATTATGTGACTACATACCATCATTGTTTTCTGTTTCTTCCTTTGCTTCTTTGAGAGTCTGTAAAGATAGGAATTTTAAATTAAAATTTAAATCTTAAATTAAATTTAAATCTTTTCAAGGGAAAAAAAAAACAACTCTAAAAAGTTACAAAGTTGTATTTTTGTTTATCCTCTAACCTGATACCTTGATGTCCTCATAACTTGAGAGACAGTAGACACAAACAGATAATTAAACTTGCCTGAAATGAAAACTATAGTTCTCCTCAAATACTCGCTGCAGTTAGCAAAGCATTTATTCTGCTCAGACTGAATGTGAAGATATGAGGTGAGATAGCTGGTGTTATGCTTTGGACTTTCAAAAGAAAAGAATGAAGTTGTGCAACTTATAGAATCATAGAATGGTAGGGTTGGAAGGGACCTCAAAGATCATCTACCTCCAACCCGCTACCATAGGCAGGGACACCTCCCACTAGTACAGGTCACTCAAGGCCTCGTCCAACCTGGCCTTGANCTGTACTTCATCCATTCTGATTTGCAGCACACTCATTTCAATATGTATGCTAGCATCCAACTGACAAAAAGTACCAAATCAATAAACACTTATGTCTGTGCAAGTTGAAAAATAACAATCACTACTTTTCCTTAACTTGCAGCTTTAAGAAGCAGAGAAAATGAGAGTATTACCCTTCAGCATTTGAACTCAGTCATGCTAATAGATCTTACCAGAACTCTGATCCTAAGAAATATTTCAAATTGCACAATAGTGTGAGTTACAGCACAACTGTAAAATCAACACAAGGTCCCTTCTGACAGTCTCTGAGACTTACTAAATCATTAGTCACACTAAAGTTAAAAAGAATTTAAAGTACTTCTGCTTAGGCATCTCTTCTGTTTCTTCCTCCTCTTTGGTACATGTTCCATCTGTATAATCCAAAGACACAGGAAACTTCTCCTCTTCTTCTTCCAGCTGCTGTCGTAAAAGTGCAACCATCTCTCGATGCTTCTTTGATTTCTCATGATTCTTCATGCTGTGGAGAACGTCAGACCATGACTGCAGGTAGCTCTGGGCAAATACTGATGTATTTACATATAAATGAATAACAAGCCCATTATCCATCACTACCAAGCATAGAAAATTCTGCCCTGACAATGTCTCTACTGGAAAGACAACACTGACCATTATGTGATGTTAGAAAGTCTTTAAAATACATTTTTTCAGTAAGTTTAAACCCAAGCCCCCCACCCACAAGCCCCCAGTCACAAGCACTTACGCTTTCTCAGTTTTTAACAATTTGTCACAAGCAGGGCAGTATAGACCATCAACAAATTCAGCTTCTTCAGTCTCATCATTCAGGTTGTCTGAAGGGATCAGTGGGATCAGAGAGACAAAGTCAGATGAGCAATTTTTGGGGTAAGCTGCTTTTAAGGTCCCCAGAAAATAGTCACAACACTGACACACAACTCCTTTAGTGTTACAGACCTATCAAGAGCACGGCACCAAATGATACATCAGCATAAATTAACAGCTGTAGCATGATGTCTTCTCATATTCAATGCAAAACATCAGAACAGGCCAGATTAGCCTGGCACCTCTCAGCTGGAGCCAGGACATTCCACTATAGTCAGAACTGTGCACCTGGGGCTTTAACTGCAGTAAGCCAATGCTCAGGCTGCAATGACTCAAAACAGAACACCCCTTGATATACCATACCTTCAATGCCTTTCATCTCCTGTTCATCTGCTTCATCTTCATCATCTGATCCATCTCCAAATTCCTTTTCATACTGTGCCTCCATCTCTTGCAGCTCTCTCTCCAGATCTGACATAGTTATCCAGCTCTGCTCTTTATACTGCTCAGCAAGCCTTTAAGAGTAACACAGTAACTGTCACATTCCTTCCACTACAGAATTACAGAAACATTACTATTTAAAAGATAACTTGCTCTGCCCTGTTACCTTCAGAGGAAGGTCTTGAATGTAACAATAATTTGTGGGCCCTGAAAACAAAAGCAGTTAACTCCCAGGAAAGAGGCACTAATGTAGGTGGGTCCAGCTTGAATTTCAGGCACAAAATGCCAGGTATGGTATCAAGCTGACAGCAAGAAAGTCAGCACAATCCTCAAAGCATACAGATGCTTCTACCCACCAACAGCACAGGACCACAAAAGCCACAAGCACCTTATGCTTTAACTGTGCTGTGGGTATATAGCAGCTTCATTTTCTAAGTCTAAATGTGGCCCAAGTTACCAATCAGTGAACCACAGGATAGCTGAATTTTGCTCCAGCCAGCTCTTGGACTCAGAGTTAATCAAGCCATTTGTTAGTAACCACATAACTGTGTTTCACCTTTTAAGAAAAAAATATAGAAACCACCATATATATGAATTATTATTATATGATTTTAATCAACATACAGTTAGTTTGAGAGTGCACTTTTTTTGTTAGGAATTTCATGCCCTTCCATTTTCAGGGAGAAAGTTCTTCTAGCTGGAAGAATAAATTGTGGTTACACTTGGGAGATCACATCTTCCTTCTACTTATTTTTGGGAAAAGTGAAAGCATTAAAGGCGCATTTAGTCCAGTTAGCAGATCCTTCCTGGAAAGCTGAAAGGCAAAGCAAAACTTAGTTTCTCCCACTTCCTCTTTAGCAGGTAGAGCTCCAAAGCAGATAAAGCTGACCTAAGTCCAGGTTCTCATAGTCCTATTCCCCCTCATTCCAAAGCACACTTTTTTTTTTTTTTAATTTAAAAGAAGAATGATCATTATTTAATCTTATTTCCCCAGGACATCTGGTTACCCACAGCACACACAGATAACTATTCCCTGGTTATCTTACATCGCTGCATGTCAGCACAACATAGAGACGAATTTTAAAAAGCTCAGAGTTGAGACCAAAACTAATGCACAAAATTTTCATGAATGTTTAGAAGACATCGTGGAGCTGTTATGAGACTCCGTGTGGTATCCTCATGGATATCCTCTCCAAGTTCAAAAGGAAATATTTGTTCTACTGACTCAATTGTGGGAATTCATGAGGCAGGAATTATAAAATCTGCAGTTATTTTATTTCTGGAAAGCCCCACCTACAACTCTATACAAAATTAATTAGATGGGGTTCAGAAATTTGGTCGGAAAAATCTTTCACAAGGATGCTTACAGGGAATTTAGTAATTCAGAAAAATCAGAAAGCTTGGAAAAGGTTTGCTATAAAAAATAGCTTTGCTGCACTTACAAACAAAAGGCAGCCTGGAGCCCTAGGGAACGTCTGTGCAACTCACGGCGGTGGAGTAGGAATTCGGAGATAGTCCCTTGGCTCCTTGTCGGCAGTGTTTGCAGCAGTGCCTTGAAGTGCTGTCGTGGTGGGCCTAAACAGGCCAAGTTAGGCTTGTACATGTCCTGGCTTATGCAGACATGTTTTTCTGCTCTCCCTCCTTCTGTTTTGGGGAGAGCAACTGCAGGAAAAGGGACAAAGGACCTGGCGCCACTAAGTCTGGGGTCTGTCCAGCCACTGCGGTAAACAGGGTGCACATGGTTGCCTTATGCAACCGTGTGATCTGCCCAAAACAGGGTAAAGCAAGCCTATGGCTTCACCCAATATGGCCAAATCTTGGCTAACTGCCATTTGATTGGCTATCTCGTGTCCAAAGGCCCATTTGGTCTTCGGGCTGTGTTAATAAAAGGAGCAGGGAACACGGGNTAAGTCAAGGTCGGAGTCCAAGTCCCACGCTGGCAGTCCGTGGCTAGCAGTCTGTGGCTGGCAGTCCCTCTTAAAGCCCTCTCAAAGTCCCCCGTAGCAGTCTCCGGCAGTCTGCCCCAAGTCTGCTCCAAGTCCCCCTAGATAATGTGTCCCATTGCCATATATATATGCTGGGGCAATTTGCTCTCCCCCATTCAAGGTTGCGGGGGTGGGGTAAGGTACTTGACACCTACTCCTTTCACTTTCCAAACCCCCCGGAACCAGAGGTGGTGGGGAGCAGAACAGTTTCGCACCCCATTCAAACCTTCGGTGGGGCAGGGACTTGGGTGTGCCCTGCCACATCTACATTTACTTACTTGGCTTGCTTCAGCTTCTGCTGCCTCCGGAATTCTTCTGCTTTCCTAGTTTTTTCTGCATTTTGTTCTTCTACAAGTTTCCTGTGAAGTTGCACTCTTTTGTCTCTTTTACGGATGAAGGCTACCAGCTGTCGGACCAGTTCGTTTCTCTCTTTCCTTGCTTTATCTCTCGTTTTCTTGTTCTCTTTTTCCATGGCTCTTTTCTCCCAGCGGTTTGAGGCTTGTCGTGTGTCATATTCTTCTTTCCAAGCAAAGTTTTTCTGAGTACAGAAACTCTGCCAATATGCATAAAAAGGATGGACTACCTGGAAGGAAAAAAAAAAAAAAAAAAAGGTAACAAGGGAGTAAAAGGAAAAACAAACAACTCAATAATTCAAGACTTTTGTAGCAGTTTTGTGTCTTCTAGACAGGCCACAGTTTTTGGAGTATGAATAAATCTCATGAGGGTTCAGAGAACCCTCCTTAAAATTACAAACCATGCCGAATCTTGTTTAAATTAGTCCAAACAGCAGCTCATAAAAAATATCCCCCTGCAGGTCTGGATTGTATTGATGCTTGTATCCAGTTACTTAGACGTACTGCATTTTTCCTCCCAAACTGGAAAGCACAATCAGAGTCAGATATGCAGTCTGCAAGCAGGCATCAGCACATACTGCCTGAAAGCCACCACCTACACTACACCAAAAGGGAGTCACACAGTTCCAGCAGCAGCCAATGACCAGGACAGCAATGAAACACACATACATAATGTTATTTCTTCCCTGTACACTCTCACTGCATCCAGTGCAAGACAGAAACTAAGAGCCCTTAATGACTTTTTTAATTTAATTTTTTTTAATTTCTTGTATTTATTTTATTAACCAACTTAAATTATTGTCATTTACAGCAGCATGGAGCTGCAACTTGCAGAGTTTAACAAGGAGCTATATAAAGATGCACTGATTCCTGTTTTGTTAGCAAATTATATGTCTGCATGATAAAATGCCCTCTAGCTCTCACATTAGAAGAAACAGTAAATTATCTTTTCTTATTCTCCTTTACCATTAATAAGCAAATACTGGATTAATAAAACTGCATCATAATTATTTTTGGTCTTGCTCTCTATCACTTTCCAAACAATTATTAACCTTTTGCACACTGCATATTCAAGAGGACAGATATGCCTGAACTCCCTTATTACTTGCCTCATTAAGCTGTCTTTTTAATACTTGAATCTACATGTACTGCTGTTTGTATTTTGGAATACCACACAGAAATATTTAACCTAACAGTTCAATACCTCTCATTCTAGTACATCCTCCTGCCATTGACATTCACATGGACTATGACAATCAACTAACCTCTAATGGCCTATCTACAGGCAAAGGCTCATGACTCTGACATCCAGCAGGTAAGGCACTACAGTTTTTCCCTTCTATCAAAAAAAAAGTAACCTCAATAATAGCCAATAAATACTCATATTTAATCCAATAACCTGAGTGAGATTAGACTCTGTGTCCCAGACTTCTGCTTCACAAGGGAGCATCTTCTGTGCAAAAGGATGCATAACCACCAAATGATGAAAGGAATCATCCTCTCCTTCACCAGCTGTATGAGCTAAAATTTCCCCCCTCCTTAGCAGCTACATGAAATACAGGCCTATCTCTGACTTTCCCCAGAAGACAGTACAGCAGCATCTCTTGAACTCCCAGATGGATTTTGTTTTGCTTGTTTACTTATACTTGAAGCTGATCAGTTTTGTTTCTGTATTTAATTGACCTATGAGTCTTCTCTTTCCATGGAGTCTTGTGAAGTCACAGACTTAGAGAAATCAAGCTGCATTCACACCACAGATTTTGAAGCCTCTGTACACTTCTGTAGCTCCCTTCTAAAACTCTTTTCATTTTCCCCCCAACACTCTCACAGAATCACAGTACCACAGAATGTTAGGGGCTAAAAGATCACTTATTCCAACCTCCCTGCCAGAGC
>WBNM01026985.1:0-28431 GCA_013399055.1 Ramphastos sulfuratus
CAGCCCTGTGATTCTGTGATTTGGGGGATTTTTGTTGGTACCTGAAAGCCACAGACCTGTCAGGTTTCAGCTGAGATTCTGCCCTAACTCACTCTTCTGCAGCTGGAGCATTAAAAAGTGCCAGGCAATGTATGAAGCCTTTTAAGGACAGGAAATTATGAACCCAAGGTCTTCGTTGGACTTGACGATCTCGAAGGTCTTTTCCAATCTGATTAATTCTGCAATTCTGTGACTCAGGTTAGGGATGGAGCAACATGAAGTTGATGAAGGGCAGAGAAGTCTTCACTAGCCCAGGGGGATGCTACTTGACTTTCACCTGCTGGCTCCTAAACAGTTACTGGAGGACTGTGAGTGGCACCAGAGACGTTCAGAAATGCAGCAAAGGTATAAAACCACCCTCTGACTTAATGTTGTGAGTTTTGCCTTGGCAGCCGTGAGGCTTCCATTCTCAGAAGCCTTTAGGTGCCTGCTTTCGTTTAGCTTCTCACTTGGGATCAACTAAGATCAAGCATACTGTTAGCAGCCTTGCCAAAGCTGGTAGCAATGCAGAGACAGCACTAATGCGCTGACATGGGCATAAGCAGCACACCTCCATCAAGATGGGTTCAGTCGCAGTAACAGCTCAAGATCTCCACCCCTCCTCCCCGTTTCAGGGATGCCCAATGGTGCTGCCAGCATTTTCACCATCAGCTCCTTATTGCTGTCTCTTGACTGACAGAGTGCCAAATGTGTGCTTTGTCGCCTCTGAGCTGAGCGGAAAGATGTGAAGAGCAGCACTTGTCACAGAATCACAGACACACCCAGGTTAGCAAAGTCCCTCAGAATCACCAAGTCCAACCTAGAACCCCACTCTACAAGATTCACCTTAAACCATAGCCCCAATCACCACAGCCAAATGACCCTTAAATACATCCAGGGTTGGGGACTCCACCACCTCCCTGGGCAGCTCATTCCAATCCCTCACCACTCTCTCCATGGAATACTTTTTCCTAATGTCCAGTCTAAAGCTACCCAGTGGCGGCTTGAGGCCATTCTCCCTTGTTCTATTACTAATGACCTGTGAGAAGAGACCAGCACCAACCTCTCCACAAGGTCCTTGCAGGTAGCTGCAGACACCCATGAGGTCTGCCCTCGGCCTCCTCTGTTTCACACTAACCATCCCCAGCTCCTTTAGTCACTCCTCATCAGATTTATTATCCAGGTCCTTTCCCAGCTTTGTTGCCCTCCTCTGCACTGGCTCCAGCACCTCCACATCTCTCTTGTATGGAGGTGCCCAAACCTGAACACAATACTCAGGTGTGGCCAACCTTATGAGGTTCAACAACATCAAGTGCAAGGTCCTGGGTCAGGGAAATCCCAACATCAATATAGGCTGGGCAGTGCCTGGCTTGAGAGCAGCCCTGAGGACAGGGACNGAAGCCTCATCCCTGGAGGTGTTTAAGGCCAGGCTGGATGTGGCTCTGAGCAACCTGATCTAGTGTGAGGCGTCCCTGCCCATGGCAGGGGGGTTGGCACTGGGTGATCTTTGAGGTCTCCCTTCCAACCCTGACAATTCTGTGATTCTGTGAAAGGAGTTTGTTGCAGTTGCTTTAAAGCTGTGATAAAAGCCATGTGCTTAATATTATTTTTAGACTAGTTGAGAGGTCACAAAGTTTTAATCTAAATGCAGCTTAGTGTAAACACACAGCTCTGCAGCACTTTGGTACCGAGGTCAGTGTGTCTGCCCAGGTTCCAGCTTGCTTACACAACGGAAAACTCAGAGCTACATGCAGAAGTGAAGAAGTCTTTTCAGGTCCCTTTGCTGATTTTGTTTTTTTTTCTTCATGGAGCACCTTTTTGGGAAAAAAACAATTGTGGTGACTGATGGACCTCACCTGCCAGGGAGGTCTGCTACTGGGAGGCAAGGGATGGCTGTGCTTCAGGACAGGGCTGGCAGCTGGCCTCATCCATCCAGGGACCACTCTGTACCAGCGCTCATATTCCACTTCTGAGAAACCTCCTTTAATTATATCTCTTTGCCCTGTGGCTTGCAAGGGAAACGATGGATGCTGCATGTCCCTGCTGGGAGTCGCTGCCCCTATCCCCCTGCTCCACCTGTCTGTGTGCACTCATGCCAGCACACCGTTTGTTAACCCCTTCACACCATAGCACTCAACACTCCTCCAAGTCAAGCAGCTCTGTCCTGTTTTTCCAGCACCCAGCAGTCTGGTTGACCTTTCCTGAAACTCTGGACTTCAGCTCAGGTTTCATGAGTCCCAGTGAACCCTTATGAGCAAGACTTTGCACTCAGGGTTCAAAGATCCTGTGCTAGCAGGTGCACAAGGACATGGAAACTGCTTAGGTTTGGCTTGACAGGTGGCCCACAGCATTCTCCTGTTTTCTCTGCCCTTTCATAGAGAGAAGACCTCCAAGAATGACCCTGGAGAAGTGAAAGTATCGCTTTGTTTTGTTTGAAAAAACAAACAAACAAACAAACAAAAAAAAACAAGCCAAAAACCACCCAATTGATTTTTTTGGGTGTATTTTTAAACAGGACTGTTGTTATTCATAGCCCTTTGAACAGTGGTTTAACTGTGAAGTTTAACAAGGCCAAGCGCCAGGTCCTCCACATGGGTCACCACAACCCCATGGTGAGCTACAGACCTGAGGATGAGACCTGGGGGTGTTGATTGACAGTTGATTAAATATGAGTCAGCAGTGCCCAGGTGGCCAAGAAAGCCAGTGGCAGCCTGGCTTAGATTAGAAACACAGTGGCCAGCAGGGGCAGGGAGGTGATCATCCCTCTGTGGTCAGCACTGGTGAGGCCATATCTTGAGTACTGTGTTCGGTTCTGTGCCCCTCACTACAAGAAGGACATTGAGGTTCTGGAGTGTGTCCAGAGAAGGGCAATGAGGCTAGAGAAGGTCCTGGAGCACCTGGGCTATGAGGAGGGGCTGAGGGGGCTGGGGGTGTTTGGGCTGGAGAAGAGGAGGCTGAGGGCAGAGCTCATTGCTCTTTACAGCTCAGGCGGGTGAGTGGAGCAAGGAGGGGGCAGCCTCTGCTGCTTGGTGGCAAGAGACAGGGCCAGAGTTTCCAAGCTGCACCAAGCTGGATGCTAGGAAATATTTCTTCCCAGAGAGGGTTCTCAAACACTGGAATAGTCTGCCGAGGGCAGTGCTGGAATCACCATCCCTGGAGGTGTCCAAGCAGCCCGTGGAGCTGGGCTTAGGGACATGGCTTAGGACTGATCCTTCAGTGCTGGGTCAGGGGTCAGACTGGATGAGCTTGGAGAGATCTTCCAACCAGATGTTGTCTGTGATTCTGTGACACAGTTTTCACTCTGAAGTGATGCCAATTTCTATCTGACTTCTCTTGACTTCTCTGCAAATGTGTCACAGTGTTTCTCAGGACCATTCTGCCCTCCTCTGTGAGTATCCAAGCAGCTGCTCTTGCTGTCGTTCCCTTTTGTGGGGAGGTTTCCTACTGATCCTGTTGGAGGCAGCAGACAACAAAGAACTGCTGCAAGGCAGCCTGAAGGAGGAAAGCCTGAGCACCTCAGAGACTGCAGAGCCATATGTGACAGGCGTGCAGGGGCTCAAGGACATTCCTCAAGGTCTGCGGCAGCAGGAAGGAGAGACCTGTCAGAGGGGATCAGAAATGCTTTAACTCTTGCTGTGCTCTCCGCTTGCCCAGCTCTGGCTGTGTCTGCTGTGCTCGGCACATCTCCGTCGGATGGCTTTTGTCATGGGGGTGTGCTAAGAAGAGTGTGCCCAGCAGATCCAAGGAGGTCCTCCTGCCTCTCTACTCTGCCCTGGTGAGACCTCATCTTGAGTACTGCCTTCAGTTTGGGGCTCCCCAGTTTAAGAGGGACAGGGATCTGCTGGAGAGGGTCCAACAGAGGGCTACGAGGATGATGAGGGTAACACTGCCTGATGAGGAGAGGCTGAGGGACATGGGGCCGTTTAGTCTAGAGAAGAGAAGACTGAGAGGGGATTTAATAAATGTCTATAAGTATCTAAAGGGCTGGGGGTCAGGAATGGGGGTCAGGCTCTGCTCACTTGTGCCCTGTGATAGGACAAGGAGCAATGGATGGAAGCTGCAGCACAGGAGGTTCCACCTCAACACAAAGGGGAACTTCTTGAGTGTAAGAGTGACAGAACCCTGGCACAGGCTGCCCAGAGAGGTTGTGGAGTCTCTTTCTCTGGAGCCTTTCAAGGCCTGTCTGGATGTGTTCCTGTGTGACCTGAGCCAGATTGTATGATCTGCTCTGCTCGATGATCTCTTTGGGTCCCTTCCAATCCCTGACATCCTGTGAACCTGTGATCCTGTGATTGGAGCTACTGCGGCTGCCTAAGCAAGTCCTGGGAGGCTTTACCTTACTGCAATCGTTAATGCAGACATTCCTCTTGTTTCAGAAGGTGCTTAGCTTTTCATACCATCTCATGCCACGCTCACATGCCTTGGGACAGGCATTTCAACCTGTCGCTCAGGGTGAATGCAAGAGAGCATGTCTATAGCCCTAAGGCACACTGCTCCAGCTCTGAATGTTAGACACTTCCTTAGCACAGCTCAATTCCCTAGGCTACTGGCATCCATGAAGTCAAACTGGCAGAGAGGCCAGCCTCCTTCATTTCATACTCTTGTCTGGGGTGTTTTAATGGCCTCTCAGGATCACACAGGGGTGGAAGTGGAGAATCACAAAATCGCAGAATATTAGAGGTTGGAAGGGACCTCCAGAGATCATCCAGTCAAACCCCGCCCCCTTCCAAAGCAGGATCTCCTAGGGCAGTCCACACAGAAATGCATCCAGATGGGGTTGGAAAGGCTCCAGAGAAGGGGACTCCACGATTTCTCTGGGCAGCCTGTTCCAGGGCTCTGGCACCCTCACTCTATAGAGGTTTCTCCTCGTGCTGAGCGGAAACCTTCTCTGTTCCAGTTTGTATCCATTGCTCCTTGGCTTATTGCTGTTGACCAGCAAAAAAGAGCTTGGCCCCCTCCACTTGACACCCACCCCTCAGCTATTTGGACACGTTGCTCAGATCCCCTCTCCGCCTTCTCTTCTCCAGACTAAACAGCCCCAGGGCTCTCAGTCTCTCTCCACGGGGGAGATGCTCAAGTCCCCCACTCATCCTCGTGGCTCTCTGCTGGACTCTCTCCAGCAAGTCTCTGTCTCTCCTGAACTGGGGAGCCCAAAACTGGACACAGCATTGCAGCTGTGGTCTCAGCAGGGCAGAGTAGAGGGGGAGAACCTTCCTAGCCCTGCTGGACACACTTTTCCTGATGCACCTCAGAAGAAAGGGTAGCAGGCAAGTATAGTAATCTTAACTGCAGAGAAGGAAAGGAGATGTCAGACAAATGAGTGCCACAACATTATATGTATTTCTTGTTTGAAATTCAGAGAAGTCAGTGGTCTTCACTCAGTCAGAAGCACAACACTCACCAGAGACGGTTTTAACCTCTGCCAGTGGATTCAATTTTCTCCTCAAAGGTCTGGATGGAGGCTCCATCACCAGGAAGGCTCTCATCACACAGCCAGGTGGGGTGAAATCCCAGCATTGCTGGTGGTGATGCAGTCTCTATGAGCACAGTGAGGACATTGCAGGTGATGCACAGCAATACTGGAGACCATGGGACCAAATTCAACCCTTCCTGCGTCACTTCATCCCAGAGCTGGTGCTGGTTTGAATGAAGAAGAGAGACAGAACTCTAACCCTGATCATCTCCTTCTGCAAACAGACACAGGATAAGAGGTAAATGAATACAG
The DNA here is from genome assembly GCA_013399055.1 of Ramphastos sulfuratus. Taxonomy (NCBI): domain Eukaryota; kingdom Metazoa; phylum Chordata; class Aves; order Piciformes; family Ramphastidae; genus Ramphastos; species Ramphastos sulfuratus. The sequence continues at coordinate 5,744 of WBNM01026985.1, forward strand.
GATGTGTACCATTGCTGATCTCTCTCCTTTTCCTGTCTGCTAGGAGGGAAACCTGTCTGTCTTTATTTCCTTTCTTCCTGTCAGTATGGCTGCTCACCAAACACAGGTCTTAACTGCTACTTGTTTGCCACATAATGGTTTCTTTCAAATGCATCTTTAAATAGACAAGACCAAGCAGACTTCCTCCCAGAACAGATCCTGGACATGCTGCACATAATTCAGAGTCATTAAATCTCATCTTTTTGATCAGTCCCATATGGGTCAGCCCAAGTATCAACATCAAACTTGCACAGGCACTGTACTGGGCTTTGGTGAAAAACAGCAGTGGAAGACTTTGGAGGGGACCTCAAAATTGCATTAGGAAATTATAATTAATGCAGTACTGGCAAACTGTGGCATATGATGAATGTTTTCCAAAGACAGTAGTCTGTAACAGGTGTTTGTGACCAGAACATGGGTCAGCAATGTGCTCTGGTGGCCAAAAAGGCCAGTGCCATTCTGGGGTGGATTAGAAGGGCTGTGGTTAGCAGGTCAGGAGAGGTTCTCCTACCCCTCTNGCTGCCCAGGGAGGGTTGTGGAGTCTCCCTCTCTGGAGATATTGAAGAGCTGTCTGGATGTGTTCCTGTGTGATTTACTCTAGGTGCTCCTGCTCTGTCAGGGAAGTTGGATGAGCTTTGGAGGTGCCTTCCAGCCCCTGACATTCTGTGGTTCTGTGAGTCTGCAATTCTGTGGTTCTGTGATTCCATGACTCTGTGTGAACTGCTTCAGGTTTAAAGCTCAAGTCCTAGCATCCTTCTCTGACTGCCGCTTCTGTGTCTGCTGTTTTTTTGGTTTTTTTTTCCTAACATCCCTATCCAGGAAGAATTCTAATTCCCGCAAGCAGCACAGGTTTCTTCTACGCTTAGGCCCTTTTAATTAGACAAAGGAAACTCCAAGTTCAGCAGCAATCACTGGCTTGTACTGCACGGATGCTGAAGGTGCACAGGTCCTTTTGCACTGGATCTGTCCGGGCACAGCAGGGCAGCAGGCTCGAAGAACAGGCTTGCTTTGGTGCTCTGGCAAGCACAGCCAGGAATTAAGGACAAATCTGCTGATTCAGGGTCCTACAAACACAGCTGATCTCATTGCAGCAAAAATAGGTCACTAATCACACCTGGCCAGCATCCAAAAGCCAGCCAGGAAAATCAAGTATCTGCTGGCCGAGAGCTCTGTTTCACTCGGCCGCTCAGAAAGGAAGCTTTAACGCGGTTAAAACAACCAGCGGCTGGCATGGCCAGGGGATGGAGACAGCCACTGACCTCCTCTGAGAGCTTTTTTGGGTTTAAGCAAGCAACTCATGTATTTTTACACAGAACCACACAATCACAGAATTAACCAGGTTGGAAAAGACCTTCAAGATCACCGAGTCCAACTTGTCACCTAACACCTTCTAATTAACTAAACCATGACACCAAGTGCTTCATCCAACCTCTTTTCAAACACCTCCAGGGATGGGGACTCCACCACCTCCCCGGGCAGCCTATTCCAATGCCAATCACTCTTGCTGGGAAGAACTTCTTCCTAACATCCAGCCTAAACCTGCCCTGGCACAACTTGAGGCTGTGTCCTTGTTCTGTCCCTGGGTGCCTGGGAGAAAAGACCAACCCCACCTGGCTACAACCTCCCTTCAGGTAGTTGTAGAGCAATGAGGTCTGCCCTGAGCCTCCTCTTCTCCAGGCTGCACACCGCCAGCTCCCTCAGCCTATCCTCACAGGGCTGTGCTTCAGGCCCTCCCCAGCCTTTGTGCCCTTCTCTGGACATGTTCAAGGACCTCAACATCTTTCTTAAATTGAGAGGCCCAGAACTAGACACAGCACTCAAGGTGTGGTCTAACCAGTGCTGAGTCCAGGGACAGAATGATCTTCCTGGTCCTGCTGGCCACGCTATTCCTGATAGAGGCCAGGATGCCACTGGCCTTCTTGGCTACCTGGGCACTCTGGTGGCTCATGTTCAGCTGCTGTTGACCAGTACCCCCAGGTCCCTCTCTGCCAGGCTGCTCTCCAGCCAATCTGTCCCCAGCCCATCCTTCACCCATCCTTCCTTCCTTGTTGCAGCCCATCCTTCACTTGCCTTCTCACACATGAACATAACGTGCAGTTCACACTTCTGTTTTTAACCTGTTACAGCAAGCAGCCCTAACTTGTCAAGAGAAAGATGAGCATTGGAGCATTGGCCTATATCTTGTTGATACCGGGTTCCTTTTGTAGATTTACATCTGCTGAAATGACTGAGCTGGAGTGGCCAGAATTAGATGTCTAAATAAGAATAACATAAAGGTGCTTGATTTTAATAATAATAATAATAATAATAATGATGACACAGAATCACTAAATCACAGAACTATAGAGCCTGGAAGGGACTTCCAGAGATCATCCAGTCCAACCCCCATGCCAAAGCAGGATCCCCTAGGGTAGTCCACCCAGGAATGCATCCAGGTGGGTTTGGAAAGCCTCCAGAGGAGACTCCACAACCTCTCTGGGCAGCCTGCTCCAGGGCTCTGGCACCCTCAGTCTAAAGAAGTTTCTCCTCATGGTGAGCTGAAACCTTCTCTGTTCCAGTTTGTATCCATTGCTCCTTGGCTTATTGCTGTGTACCACCCAAAAGAGCTTGGCCCCCTCCGCTTGACACCCACCCCTCAGATATTGACAGACATTGATCAGATCTCCTCTCAGGGATCTCCTCTCATTTCTTTTTAGATCATTCTGAGTTTTCTTTTTAAGCTGTCCTGACATCCTGAATAATTGAATGGGAGTGCACTTAGATTGCAGCAGGGTTGAGAGTTACTGATGTGGAATAAGTATACCCTTATGTTACATGGTGTGTATGGTGAGAGGGGAAGGCCAATAGATATAAATGAATCCCTTTTTTCCCACTGGATAAATGCTCTCTCTCTCAGTCACTGGTGGTGGTGGGGAATATGGAAGTTTTGTAGAGGTAAGATCTGTGCAAATTTCAGATCTGTCTAGTTGAGATCAGCTCACACGACCTGGTAAGCAGGAGTGGTCTTTAGCCACAGTCTGCCCTGCTAATGTGCCCATGTGAAAAGGATTATCGAAATGTACATAAGTGCCGTGAGAACCATCAGAGGAGCTGGCCAGAAATGGTTACTTGGGTTTAAAAAAAAAAAAATACACATGCAATTTTGTTGAAAATTAGTTAGTCTGTGTGCTCTTGAATGTTCTTAAACCACATTCAAAGAAGGCTGATGCCTCAGAGTGGGGAATGGCAAACCTGAGGCTAGCTCATGGGAGCACTTGAGTTGGCTTTGAATTATGCTACAGGCATTAGCTGTGAGGTCATGTTTTGTCCTCTCAGCACTTGAGCTATTTCTTGCCATGTACTCTGAAGGCAATTTGCTCCTCTCTCTTACTTTTCTCACTTGCTCCCTGGGGTAGGACAAGGAGCAATGGATGGAAGCTGCAACACAGGAGGTTCCAGCTCAACACAAGGGGGAATTTCTTGACTGTGAGGGTCACTGAGCCCTGGCATAGGCTGCCCAGAGAGATTGTGGAGTCTCCTTCTCTGGAGCCTTTCAAGGCCTGTCTGGATGTGTTCCTGTGTGACCTGAGCTAGATTGTCTGGTCCTGCTCTGGCAGGGGGTTTGGACTCAATGATCTCTTTGGGTCCCTTCCAACCCTTGAGATCCTGTGAGCCTGTGATCCTTCCTCCACATTGCTGTCGTTCCTGCTACCTGCCCCATCCCCCACATGCTGCACAGGGTGCAAGCTGCCATCTAACAGAGAACCACAACATACAAACCTTCCAAGGAGGTGTTTCCCACCCAGACAGGCCTTCTGCACAGCTGCACTACCTGACAAAACGATTCCCACGCCGCGGGGCAAAGAGGGAAGAGAGGAAAATGACTTTTCTGTCCAGCAGCTTGGTCTTTACTAGTCCAGCTTCTGCCTTCCTTTCTCACCCACCCTATGGCCGCTGATCTTTTGTTGCAAGTCGCAGGAAGTGCTTTGTGCCGCACACATGGCCCCATCAGGTTATGAGATGCAGTCTTTCTAACCAGAGGGAATTTGCAGCAGCTGATGTGGCCAAGCTCTGGCTGTGCTGTCTGCAGCCAGAGAGCCGCAGAGAGACTGTGGTGCGCCGATGGCATTTGCGTGCAGTGCGTGGGGCTGAAGCTGAGGCATGAGCGGACACTGTCATCACCAGACAGTGCTTTAGCTTTTGCTCACAAAGGGTTTGTAACTCTCAGAGTCCCTCTGTTGGTAGAGGATACTCCTAATCCCTAAAGGCTGATGTCACTGATTCAGCCAGCAGAGATCAAAGACATTTTTTTTTTTGCCGGATGCTGTGTGCCCTGCTGGCTCTTGCTGGGATCTCATGCTGAGTCAGAACAGCTGATTTCTTACACACTACACAGCTGTAAACCTAACTTGAGGAGAACCTTTCATCGAGGGTGAAATATTAAGCAGATTTTCAATGCACTGATTTAATAACAAGCCACAGATGGAAAACATAAAATAATTCATAGTGAGATGAAGGGCCAGAAAATTCATATGGAGAACTGAAATCAGATCTGAGACTAGTTTCAAATGCCTTGCCTGTCAGGCTGTATTCTGGAGTCAGTTCGTCACCTGACACAAATGAAACCTTTCTGCCTTACATCATCTGAAGCTTATCTAGCGTAGCACATAGTCCCTGCAACCTGTCCTCAAGGGTGAATGAGCTGCAGCAGTCAAGGAAAAGCAGGCAAAGAAAAGCTCACCATCCCTCAGTGTGCTCAGGTGGCCAAGAAAGCCAATGGCATCCTGGCTAGGGTTAGAAATGCTGTGGTCAGCAGGAGCAGGGAGGTGATTGTCCCCTTGGACTCAGCTCTGGTGAGGCCACACCTTGAGTACTGTGTTCAGTTTCGGGCACCTCAGTACAAGTGAGATGTGGAGGTGCTGGAGCCAGTGCAGAGGAGGGCATCAAAGCTGGGAAAGGGCCTGAAGAATAAATCTGATGAGGAGAGACTGAAGGAGCCAGGGATGGTTAGTGTGAAACAGAGGAGGCTGAGGGCAGACCTCATGGCTGTCTGCAGCTACCTGAAAGGAAGTCGTGGAGAGGTTGGTGCTGGTCTCTTCTCACAGGTCATTAGTGATAGAACAAGGGAGCATGGCCTCAAGCTGCCACTGGGTAGCTTTAGACTGGCCATTAGAAAACATTTTTTCCTGGCAAGAGTGGTGAGGGATTGGAATGAGCTACCCAGGGAGGTGGTGGAGTCCCCAAGCCTGGATGTGTTTCAAGGTGGTTTGTCTGTGGTGCTTGGGGCTATGGTTTAGGGTGCACCTTGTAGAGTAGGGATATGGGTTGGACTTGGTGATCCTGAGGGGCTATTGCAACCTGAAGGTTTCTGTGATTCTGTGAGTGCCTGAAGGCCCTCCAGGAGCAGACTGCTGTGGCCAGGGGTGAATTAGTGTGTGTTTTCTTTGGCATGTGCATAGGTAAGAGCATATTTAAGCCTCCTGTTTATTTGCTTAGTCAGGCAAGGTTTAAGAGGGAGCAGTGGAAGGGCAAACAGCAGAAATGTTTGAGCCCAGCATAACACAGGAATAAGTTGTCTTTAGGAAATCTCCTCTGAGTAGTTGAAGAAAGCTAAAGAAGGCAGTTGAAAGGAGCAAGCCTCAAGTGAAATAATCCCAGTGTGTGTCCTGTGGGGTATGGCAGAGCAAACCTCAACTGACACCCTGTAAACAAATCTCCAGCACTCACTGCCAAATATATGTACATCAAAAGCCGAGCCCTTGTTCACGGACTCACATAACACAGTTTCAGCAGAGTTTATCTTTTCTGCCCTCTTTTAACCCCAAACAAACTTACTGCACAAGACTGTGAATCAGTTCCAACATACCCCATGCACTGAGTTGTCTGCCAGATCCTGGCAGATCCTGCTAACTTGCTTTTTTTCCTTCTCTCCAGCATGCACACGCTCTCTGCACAGACACACTCAAAAGCATTTCCAGTTCCAACTTAAACCCATAGAGCCAAGGAAATTCTGAGCTAAGCTCACAGCCTGTAACACTTGTCTTGTTGCACAGACTGGTTAAGGCAATTCATCCTTTCATGATCCTTTGAGGAAGGGATTTTTGTTAGGAGAGCAATGTGCTGGATTTCATGCTCTGAGTGTCTCAGCTGAGTTTTTCATGTTGACATAAGACAGAGGAACTCGTTTTGTTACCCTCCCACCCCTCCAGTATTCTGCCTGCTACAGTCTCAGCCTGTAGTTCTGTTATCCCTCTTCTACAAGGGCTTTGAAATGCTTCCTAAATCCTGTTCTTGATTCTGTCCCCATGCTTGGGAGACAGCTAAATGTTATTCACTTCAAGATGGGCAGTGAGTCTCTGTTGAGGAAATAAATTCTCACACAAGTTTGCTAACTGCCTCATATTGTTCCTCATGTTATTGTTTTGTTCACTATAAAGTCTGTAAAACAGCCAAAGCAACCAACAAATAAACAAACAGCAACAGCAAAAACCACAAAAACCACCTCCAATTTGTGGCTAAGTACACGCAGAAATAAAAAGCAGTCTTGATGAGAGCTTCAATCTATGAGTGGGATTAGTGCAAAGCAGCAGGTAATCAGAGGTTCAAATACACTACAGTAATGGAACTGCAAAGGTGCAGCTGTCCTGTTAGGGAACTAAGCACAGTGTTCATTTATTCCTAGTGCCTGCAGCATGAAACGAGAGGGCAAAACCCTTGCTCTCCTTTCTATTTTGTTATAGTGTGAAGGGGAAATGCTTCTGGCAAAAACAATGCTGCTGGCAAAAATGACAGGTGACTGAACATGAGCCAGCAGTGTGCCCAGGTGGCCAAGAAGGCCAATGGCATTCTGGTCTCTATCAGGAACAGTGTGGCCAGCAGGACCAGGGAAGTCCTTCTGCCCCTGGACTCAGCACTGGTTAGGCCACACCTTGAATGCTGTGTCCAGTTCTGGGTCCCTCCATTTAAGAAAGACGTTGAGGGACTTGAAGGTATCCAGAGAAGGGCAGCAAGGCTGCTGAGGGGGCTGGAGCACAGCCCTGTGAGGAGAGGCTGAGGGAGCTGGGAGTGTGCAGCCTGGAGAAGAGGAGGCTCAGGGCAGACCTCATTGCTCTCTACAGCTACCTGAAGGGAGGTTGTAGCCAGGTGGGGTTGGGCTCTTCTGCCAGGCAACCAGGGACAGAACAAGGGGACACAGCCTCAAGCTGTGCCAGGGCAGGTTCAGGCTGGATGTTAGGAAGTTCTTCCCAGCAAGAGTGATTGGTATTGGAATGGGCTGCCCAGGGAGATGGTGGAGTCCCCATCCCTGAAGGTGCTTAAGAGGAGGCTGGATGAGGTACTTTGTGCCATGGTTTGGGTAATTAGAAGGCTTAGTTGATAGGTTGGACTAAATGATCCTAGAGGTCTTTCCAACCTGGTTAATTCAGTGATTCTGTGAAAATATATAAGGAAGAAAAAAAAATACTGCTACAGAGAGGTGTCCCTGCCCATGGCAGGGAGGTTGGAGTAGGTGATCTAAGGTCCCTTCCAATGTGAGCCGTTCTATGTTTCTATGATTCAGAGTAGCCTGTCCAAAACCATCAGTGGTTAGTGCAGAGATGGTTAGTAGGTGTGCAGAGAAGGGGGCTGGGGTCCTTCTCTGGAGACTTTCAAGACCCATCTGGATGTGTTCCTGTCTGACCTGTATCAGATAATGGTCCTGCTCTGGCAGGGAAGTTGGACTGGGTATCTCTGGAGATGCCTTCCAATCCCTAATATCCTGTAATCCTCCTCTGTTTGCTGAGTTTGACCTTGTACCTGGGAGTTCCAAATATGTTATTTATAAGTTGGCAGTGGAAACACTACTGTTTATCTTGTGACAGATATTTGGAGCTTTCAAAAAATGATTGTGATGATGGAGTCTGGTACCAGACTGCATCCTGAGAGTCTTCTACAGTTTCTTTGTAGCCTTGAAGATAGTAGCTTACTGACTAATAAACTTCACAGAATCATAGAATTGCCAGGGCTGGAAGGGACCTCAAGGTGCTAGTGCAGTGAGGGGAGATACAGAGCATGCTGTATTTCTTGACCCATTCAGTCATCTCCCTTGTGACCAAGACAGATCAGAATTACAAGCAAACTGTGAGGGGTTGCTGAGGTCTCTTTTGTCAGGTTTATGTCTAACTGTCCTGTTAGAGCACTGTACCTCCATGGCACTGCTGTGAAATCTCCCATGCCAGTCCTCTTATCTCTCCAAAGAGGATGCCAGTCACAGTTTGACTATATCATTGAATCATTGAATCATTGAATCATTGAACCATAGAATCAGTCAGGGTTGGAAGGGACCTCAAGGATCATCCAGTTCCAACCCCCCTCACATGGGCAGGGACACCTCACACTAGATCAGGTTGTCCAGAGCCACATCCAGCCTGTCCTTAAACACCTCCAGGGATGAGGCTTCCACCAGCTCTTGGGCAACCTATTCCAGTCTCTTACCACCCTCATGCTGAAGAGCTTCTTCCTAACATCTAACCTAAATCTCCCCTCCTCTAGCTTGGACCCATTCCCCCAAGTCCTGTCACTACCCAACACTCCAAAAAGTCTCTCCCCAGCTTTCTTATAGCCCACTTCAGATCCTGGAGGGCCACAATAAAGTCTCCTCAGAACCTTCTCCTCTCCCAGATGAATTCCATGAGGAGGCAATTTAAAGGTGGTTTGACACTGCTATATTTCAAATGTGTTGTCATGCTATACCTTTACAATGGGTAAAGGTATAGCATGACAACTATCAACTAGCTCAGTAATCTAAGTAAATGAGAAAAAAACCCAAACAAATATTTTTTTCCATTATATCTCCATCTAAACAGGCATTCAGGGTTCCTGGTCGAAGCCTACAATTTAAATGCACTTTTCATGTGCTCAAGCATAGAAAATAAGAACTCTCTGCATGCAAGGGGAGAGAAAACTGATCAAAAGCAAAAAATGGAGAAATGTATTCCTATTTTCTCTTTTCACATTGGTTGCTGCCTACCAGCTTTAAAGATTTTCAAAGGAAAAGAAACCATGAAACCATAATGAAAGCAAAAATAATCTGAGTTTGTGGAAACATTGTCTTTGGGAATATTTCTCACTTTAGGTTGGGCAAAATGATCTGAAACGTGGCATTCTGGGGTGCATCAAGAGAAGTCCAGCAGGTCTTGGGAGGGTAATAGGTTTAAAGTGGCAGAGGGGAGGTTTAAACTGGATGTTAGGGAAAAGTTCTTTGCAGTGAGGGTGGTGAGACGCTGGCACAGGTTGCCCAGGGAGGTCTTTGATCACTTTCTGTGATTCTGTGCTTCACAACCTCCCTGGAGGTGTTCAGGACCAGGCTGGATGAGGTCTTGAGGGACCTGTTCTAGTGGGAGGTGTCCCTGCCTATGGCACAGTGGGGGTTGGAACTGGCTGAACTTTGAGGCCCCTTCCAACCTAAACCATTCTATGATTCTATGATTCTCTCTCTCTGCCCTGGTGANGCTGTGATTTCCTCACGTAACATTCCTGATTTGAAAGTATTTGAGAAGATTAGATGGCAATGTTCCAGCCTAGATTCCCACAGCAATCTTCACTCAGTGCTTTATTTTCCTTTGCTTTTCAGAGGGAGTTTATTCAGGGCTGGCCCTTTCAGACACCATGGTTATGACCAAGGCATATGAAAAAATCACCCAGCTTTTTCACACTCCTTCGAATAACACAGCTATGACTGCAAGAGCTTAAACAGTCGAATCTTGCAAGCAGGTGCTGTGCTTGCCTTGGACTCTCATCGCTTGTGGCTTGCCAGGCTCCCAGCTGCTTTATGGCCTGGCGAGGGGGAGCACAGAAAGTCAAAGCTCCCAACGCCCTTAAAACAACAAGAAAGTCACAGTATCAGTGAGCCACTGCCTGTTGATTTAGAGCTTGCTTTCTTATCAGAGCCCAGAAGACACCTAGGTTAGCCTCCAATAAGAGAACAAGCCAGGCATGGGGAGAAGAAAGAAATTCAGCCCAGCTCACCTATTGCCACAACAGGAGGACACCTCCTTGGTTATTGGCTTTTGGAGGTGAACTTACCTTTAAAAGCAGAATTTAACTCCATACCTAAATTTAAAAGCAAATTAAAAATGTGGAGGTTATTTCTCATCTATACTGGCAAATAAAAAAAAAAACAAAAACCAAACAGATGGATTAAGATTCCAGGCTATGTTAAATGACTGTTTGTGAGGCAATAGGTGAAATTCTCTAGCACCTCACCTCTCAGGGAAAAGGCGGGGAGGGTGGGGGAGGATCTGAAAAGGAAAAAGCAAGCCCTGTCAGGTTTATTTTAGTGGTCACTCAGTCTGGCACAGAAAGTATAAAGCCAAAGAAGTGAGCACAGCAGGCAAGGCTTAGCTTGACTACCTGAAACAGCTCTCAGCAGCAAGTGGAGTGAAACTGGCGAGCTGCCAAGGCAGCAGGGTACCTGGCGGCTGCCCAGAGGGAGAAAAGTGCTGGTACAGACAGCCCTGCTGCCAGGGCAGAAGTATTGCAGATACATCGTTAAGGGATGACAATGAATGATGCTCTGGGAAAAGGGCTCTAGGAAAAGAGCACTTTCTGGGATTGCAAGACTGTCTTGGAACTGGANAAAAAAAAAACAAAAACCAAACAGATGGATTAAGATTCCAGGCTATGTTAAATGACTGTTTGTGAGGCAATAGGTGAAATTCTCTAGCACCTCACCTCTCAGGGAAAAGGCGGGGAGGGTGGGGGAGGATCTGAAAAGGAAAAAGCAAGCCCTGTCAGGTTTATTTTAGTGGTCACTCAGTCTGGCACAGAAAGTATAAAGCCAAAGAAGTGAGCACAGCAGGCAAGGCTTAGCTTGACTACCTGAAACAGCTCTCAGCAGCAAGTGGAGTGAAACTGGCGAGCTGCCAAGGCAGCAGGGTACCTGGCGGCTGCCCAGAGGGAGAAAAGTGCTGGTACAGACAGCCCTGCTGCCAGGGCAGAAGTATTGCAGATACATCGTTAAGGGATGACAATGAATGATGCTCTGGGAAAAGGGCTCTAGGAAAAGAGCACTTTCTGGGATTGCAAGACTGTCTTGGAACTGGAGCCATTACACAGAAACCACCTGAAGTTACATTTCATGGCAGCTACAGATAAGATGGAGCCAGAGCCCAGCAGCCTCATCTCGCAGAGATCAGGGTCTGCTCCCACGTACTCAGAACAAAACAGAGAGGATGTAGCAGGGCAAACTGTCAGTTCTCTGCTAGTTGGAGAAAAGGAAAAACTATCTCCTTGGACTTGCTCATCCTCTCCTGCACACAGGAGGATGTAGGAAGTGTCCTCATGCCCACTCTGGAGCTGAGCAAGTGTGGTACCAAGCCGACAACTCAGTCCTTGCCCTGCCCGGTCCCTGATCTCATAGGTCTGCACACCCCAGCTGCTTCTTGCAGCCTGGATTTCAAGACAAGAGAACCCAGTATGAGGCAGCTGTAGAGAGACAACTCGTTTCCGAGAGAAACAGTGATGCCAGCTCCAGTTGATCCTGTCATGCTGCCTACTCTGTGCAGGCACACATCGATGGCAGCGTGCGTGGGCTCAGGTGTGCAGCACATACCCACACACTACAGCTTATTTTAACTCCTGATGGGCAGCAGCTCCTCCTTGCAACACTCAGGGGAGGTTTGTTTGCTCTTGTTTTGCATTTTGTGAAGACATTTCAAATGGTGACCTCCATACCATGTAAAGGTGAGTGACAGGAGGCTGGAGCCAGGCTCTGTTGGGTGATGGATGACGACAGGACAAGGGGCAATGGGTGGGAGCTGAGGCATAGGAAGTTTCATCTAAACATGAAGAGGGATTTTTTTCTCCCTGTGAGGGTGACAGAACCCTGGACCAGGCTGCCCAGGGAGGATTGTGGAGTCTCCCTCTCTGGAGATATCCAAGAGCTGCCTGGATGTGTTCCTGTGTGATCTGCTGTAGGTGCTCCTGCTCTGGCAGGGGAGTTGGACTGGATGAGCTTTGGAGGTCCCTTCCAGTCCTTGACATTCTGTGATTCTGTGATACCTACTGTGAGTGACCACAAAAGGCAGGCAGAGTGCAGATACTGTTCAGCACAGCAGCCTGTGGACCCACTAGAGTCCATGTTTTCCTATGTGTCAGAAACCAGTCAATGGGGTAGTGAGGCAGTGTGTGATTAGGGGTCACATGAACTTGGGTTGTTTATAGCATCTTTCAAATCCAGTAGTGCTTATTCTGTATGGGCTTCTTTGAGCAAAGAAGACAAGACATCAGTCAGGGCTGGAACTGGAGCAACCCTGCGCTGGGCTGCAGCAAGAGCANGTACCATGTAGAGCTTTGGTTCACTGTGGGGAGCCCACACCATGGGGGAGGGATGTGATGCTGGGGACTCAGCGTATCCAAATGAGCTCTCTCTGGGGCTGGGGCCAAAGTGGGACAGAGTACACAGGCCCTAGTCCAATGGATTTAGCATCTGCTGGATGAAACATCTACCACACAGCTTTTCATATCCTCTGCTGAACAAACAAATTAAAATCACCAGATGAAAAGTACAAAGATACCACACTTGGGCAATGCAGGCAGCCTGGAATGACACTGTGGAGATCACGTAGCTGTCTACTGCTGGGTGATTTTAGTCATGCAAGAAAATAAAGGGAGATAGCAGTGCAATTCCAGAGCTAAGGATCTAACACACCCACACAATTCTGTGGCCTCAGAGGAAATATGCCCCTTACTTAGCCTAAAATTTGGCAGGAGGAAAAATGAAAACTATTGAATCAGTGAAAAATGCCCAAAGTGTGAGGAAAAATTTGACTCCCTTGCTGCTGGCAGGCCTGCAAATGGTAACAGGCTTTGGCTTATATCTCTGAACCCCTTTTCTCCTTTGGGTCAGGTCACCCCATTTCATTTTTCCTATTCTTCTGGCATATCTACTTAGTCAAAGGCTTAGGAAACTTTGATAAAAGGCTTCTTTTAATTGTTTTAGGATAATCTTGCTGTGCATTATGCCCTTGTCCCAAGAATCTTTCTTTTATAGTGGTCTACGCTGAACAGTATTTCACCATCAGCTGGGGCACTTAAGCAGTGAGTAAATTAATCCTTCATCCATCCTGCCTTCAAGACTTGGCAGCTTGTGCTTTCAACATCATCATCCACGCCTGCTGCTGTTAAAAAGACCCCAGACCGAACCCTCTGGTGCTTCACTAATACTTGCCTTCCAATCTGGAGAGCCTAATCTTGTTTCTCGTGCTGGGGTGAAGACAGCTTCTGTTCTCAAATGTCAAGAAGCCAGCTTGGCACACCTTTGGGTTTGAACTGCTGGGCTGGAAAGGAATCACTGTGCTGCTGAGTTTATGGGTGGGGGAGGCCTGACAAAGCATTGTCTTCTTTTTGATCAGGGGTATCTCCAGCACTTTAAAGTAGTTCATCCTGTGCGTGTCTTTGTCTGCTACACTAAGCTCAGTGTTTAGAGAATCACAGAGCTTTGAAGGTGGGAAGGGACCTCCAGAGATCATCCAGTCCAACCCTCCTGCCAAAGCATCATCATCCAGGGGACTCCACACAGGAATGCATGCAGGTGGATTTGGAAAGTCTCCAGAGAAGGAGACTCCACAACCTCTCTGGGCAGCCTGCTCCAGGGCTCTGGCACCCTCACTCTAAAGAAGTTTCTCCTCATGTGGAGGAGAAACCTTCTCTGTTCCAGTTTGTATCCATTGCTCCTTGGCTTATTTCTGCTCACCAGCAAAAAAGAGCTTGGCCCCATCCACTTGACACCCACCACTCAGATATTTGGACACACTGCTCAGATCCCCTCTCAGCCTTCTCTTCTCTCCACAGGGGAGATGCTCAAGTCCCCTGCTCATCCGTGTACCTCTCTGCTGGACTCTCTCCAGCAGGTCCCTGTCTCTCCTGAACTGGGGAGTTCAAAACTGGACACAGTATTGCAGGTGTGGTCTCAGCAGGGCAGAGTAGAGGGGGAGAAGAACCTCCCTAGCCCTGCTGGCCACACTTTTCCTAATGCACCCCAGAATGCCATTGGCTCTCTTGGCCACAAGGGCACATTGCTGGCCCATGGAGACCAAATGTTCATGCTATGCTTGCTCCTCCTTGAGATTCTTTTAGTATCCCTTTTTTATTCCTCAGTTCAGTGCCACACAGATCCTGGCATCCCGAACCAACTCTTCTTCTATATTGACATTATGGATACCAGGAAGGATTTTGTAGTATGTGATCTCCCAGGTAAAACCTGAAGAAGCAGTATTCAGCATTGAGAGAAATCTGTGATGCTCTGAACCACCACAGGACAGCCTGAATATGACAGGAGAATACTTTTTGTACTGAGAAAACATTCCCTGAGCAAGGGGAGCTTTGCACTAAAGCAGACACAAGCTTCCTGTGACCAGTTTGTTAAAGAGTTAATGTGATGGACCAGTGAACTCCAGATTGCCATTGGGCACCGTGTCCCTGGTGGGTTGGTTTGTTTGGTTTTTTTTTTTTTTTGGTCTTGGACTTCATGCAGATGCTCACATTTCTCACTGATGGCTTTTCCTTTCATCCCCAGAGACACATTTCTGGGTCTCAGCTGCAGGAGACTGATGTGTGACTGTTGGCTGAGTTCACAGGTCACCTCCTGCCTTAGAGATGCTGCCAGGGCCGCAACCAAGAGTGCAGCTCCTCAGGCACTGAGTCATGCCATGAGACTGAGGCATGGGAAGGCCAAGCACTGTGTCTGCTGTTTCCAAGCTGTCCAGTGCTTGTCCTATTATTTCTTCCCCTCCACACTACTATGTGTTCAGCTGGACACAGGCCCAGTTTCTGGACTGTGATGCTGTTTTCCTTTGGCTTCCATGACAGGGACCTAACTTAATGGCAATTCTTGTAAGCAAGGTCCCCACCTGGGGACCACAAAGGGATTGTAGGTCTGGGGAGGTTCTTCTCCCCTTCTACTCTGCCTTGCTGAGACCACACCTGCAATACTGTGTCAAATTTTGGGCCTCTCAGTTCAGGAGAGACTGAAGAGAGTCCAGTGGACAGCAACGAGGATGCCTGGGGGAGTTAAGCATCTCCCCTATGGAGAGAGACTGAGAGCCCTGGGGCTGGTTAGTCTGGAGAAGAGAAGGCTGGGGGGGATCTGATCAATGCCTATAAATATCTGAGGGGTGGGTTTCAAGTGAAGAGGGGCCAGCAGCAAGAAGACAAGGAGAATCCTAGAATCACAGAATGTCAGGGGCTGAAAGGGACTGCCAAAGCTCATCCAGTCCAACCCCCCCTGCCAGAGCAGGAGCACCTACAGCAGATCACACAGGAATGTGTCCAGGCAGGTTTTGAATATCTCCAGAGAGGGAGACTCCACATCCCCCCTGGGCAGCCTGTTCCAGGGTTCTGTCACCCTCACAGGGGAAAAAAAATCCTCCTCATATTTAAATAAAACTTCCTATGCCTTAGCTTCCACCCATTATCCCTTGTCCTGTCATCGGGCATCACACAGCAGATCCTGGCTCCAGCCTACTGGCACTCACCTTTACATCTTTATAAACATTGATGAGGTCACCTCTCAGTTTCCTCTTCTCCTAAGAGGAGCCCCAGCTCCATCAGCCTCTCCTTGTAAGAGAGATGTTCCATTCCCTTAATATGCCGGCTTGGGCTTCACTGATGTTGCTAGAAACTGATTTCGTGCCTGAGTGCTTCTGTGGAGGTTGGCTCTGCCCTGCTGGTGAGCTCTGCAAGGGTTTCCTCCGTCGTGCCAGGCAGTTCCCACTGGCAGGAGCCAGCAGACAGCCCAGAGGAGTCACCCAACTGCTGCTGTGCTGTGTGTCTGGGCTGGCTGTGCTGAAGTGGCACTAATCACCCTGCCTGCATTACACAAGGAGGTATTATGCAGTAAGCAGAGGGCAGAGCACTGATTACATTGCAGGGATGATTACAGGAACCTTCCCAGATATCCACCTACCCACCTGCTGCTGCCGCCCTGCGTACCTGTGGTGCATCAGCAACGCTGTGATGAGTTATTTAGGGCGTGTGGGAGCCTCCCAATGCTGCTGTCAGCAAACAAAAGGCTGTGCAAAGCCCTGCCTTCTCATGTAAGGGTTGCCTCCCCTGCTCCTTTCATCTAACTATTCTGTCCTTGTAGCTGAAATGCTCTGCAAGGTCTCCAGCCCTTTGCCAGGTGCTGGAATTGCAGCGAGTTAGCTCACACCAATAGGGGCAGATACTTCATACAGTGATCACAGAATCATAGACTCATAGAATGTCAAGGGCTGGAAGCGACCTTGAAAAGTCTTCTGGTCCAGCCCCCCTGCCAGAGCAGGAGCACCTAGGGCAGATCACACAGGAACACATCCAGATGTTTCTTGACTATCTCCATAGTAGGAGATTCCACAATCTTCCTGGGCAGCCTGTGTCAGTGCTCTGTCACTCTCACAGGGAAAAAAATTCTTCCTCAGGTTCACATGGAATCTCCTATGCCTCACCTTCCCCCCCCTGCCCTCTGCCTGGCACTGGGCATCACCCAGCAGAGCCTGGCTCCATCCTCCTGGCACTCACCCCTTACATATTTATAAACATGAATGAGGTCCCCCCTTAGTCTCCTCCTCTCCCAGCTAACAAGCCCCAGCTCCCTCAGGCTCTCCTTATAAGGAAGATGTTCCACTTCCTTAATCATTTGTGTGGCTCTGCCTTGGGCTCTCTCAAGCAGCTAATGATACAGGACTGCATCAGACCATGGGGCTTCCCTCAGCTTCTGCTCTCCTTGCCCCTCCCAGGCAAGCTACCAAGCTGCCAGAGAAAAGTTTTTGCTTTCCTTAGCTGTTTCCCGTGGACCAGAATTTCTCAGCACTTCTGCTCCTCCCTGCCCAGCCGTAGCCATTAATGCTAATAGGTTTTCTTCTGCAAGCATTTCATTATTCCAAAGCATTTGATGGAGGCAACATTACAAATCTATCCCCAGCCCTAGGATTTCTTTGCTCTCTGTTGTCAACAAGGTTTTATTAAAAGAAACATTCCAGAGGTTTGGGGTTTGTTGGGGTTTTTTTTGGTGGTGGTGTGATTGCCTTGTTTCAGAGTTACTTAAGTAGGAAAATATTTCCCTTGGAAGGGAGCCAAGCCCACAGAAGTCAGGCAGAGTCTTTCTGTTGACTTTAAATGTGCTATGGACTAGCCTGCTGTAAGCCCCTAAAATGAATACATCGGTAAAGATCAAGGTGCTGCTGGGTTTGATGAGGCAAGGATGGCAGGAGCTGTGCTGGTGAGAATCCTGATGTTAGTTACCATCGGCGTCACAGGCAAAGAGCTCTCTGGGCAGCAGGCATTGATGTGGTTAATTGATGCATGGATATTTATAGCCTGGCAATGAAATTTTTAAGCTAGAGACAGCAGGCATGGGTTTTCCCACAGGGAAAGGAGAGGGGCATGGAGCAGAAGTGCTGCTAGTAGCAGTGGTGGGGGGTTGAGATGCCTTTTCCCCTCACTGCTGGCCTTGGTCTCCTTCCTACAAACTGGAACAGAGAAAGTTTCAGCTCCATCCTCTGGCACTCACCTTACCATCTTTATAAACATTGATGAGGTCACCTCTCAGTCTCCTCTCCTTCAACCTAAAGAGTCCCAGCTTCCTCAGGCTCTCCTCCTAAGAGAGATGTTCCACTCCCTTAATCATCTCTGTGGAGCAATAGATACAAACTGGAATAGAGAAGGTTTTCCTCCACACGAGGAGAAACTTCTTTAGAGTGAGGGTGCCAGAGCCCTGGCACAGGCTGCCCAGGGAGGTTGTGGAGTCTCCTTCTCTGTAGCCTTTCCAAACCCACCTGGATGCATTCCTGTGTGGACTACCCTAGGGGATCCTGCTTTGGCAGAGGGGTTGGACTGGATGATCTCTGGAGGTCCCTTCCAACCTCTAATGTTCTGTGATACAGTCCCCAAATTACATTCCTGCAGAAAGCCACAGCAAAGCCATGCACCACTTCAGCTTTCCTCTGCGTGACCTCATGGGTGGGAGAAAATTCAAGCCCTCAGCAGCCCGAGGCTGTGCTGGGACAAGGGGAGGGCTGCCCCTCGGGTCCCTTGACTGAGTAGGTTCTTTCTTTGCTACTTGTCTCCCAGGCAAAATGAGGATCTGTGATGTGGAAGCTGATTTTGCCGGATGCTGGCTGGAAACACTGGGAGGCAGCCCTGGGGAAGACCTGGGCTGGCAGCAGTGGCCAGGGAGGATTGCATCAGCACTCACTGCTACCAGCATGGCTGCCCTGCTCATCAGCTTCCTTCACTTGGCTGCACAAAGTGCTGGGAGCTCAGCATCCCCTGCAGCTGCTGATGTAGGTACCTATGTCTGGATCAAGGGGACTCTGGGGACAAAGTCAGGCAGAGAGGGACCTGAGGGTACTGGTTGGCAGGCAACTGAACATGAGCCAGCAGTGTGCCCAGGTGGCCAAGAAGGCCAATGGCATCCTGGCCTCTATCAGGAACAGTGTGGCCAGCAGGACCAGGGAAGTCCTTCTGCCTCTGTACTCAGCTCTGGTTAGTCCACACCTTGAGTGCTGTGCCCAGTTCTGGGCTTCTCAATTTAAGAAAGATGTTGAGGTGCTGGAACGTGTCCAGAGAAGGGTACTAAGGCTGGGGAGGGGCCTGGAGCACAGCCCTGTGAGGAGAGGCTGAGGGATCTGGGGGTGTGCAGCCTGCAGAAAGGGAGGCTCAGGGCAGACCTCATTGCTGTCTACAGTTACCTGAAGGGAGGTTGTAGCCAGGTGGGGTTGGTCTCTTCTGCCAGGCACTCAGGGAAAGAACAAGAGGACACAGCCTCAAGTTGTGCCGAACGCGTGGAGGCATCAGAGCCTGATCCTGCTCACTGGGGTCCCACACAGCTGAGGATCAATGAGGCAGTAAGCAGGCAGGGATACAATAGCAGAGAGTACAATAGCAGAGAGCTCCTTTGTGCTACCTGCTCATCCCTTTATATCCATTCAGCCCGAGACTGATGGGCCTTTGGACATAGATTAGCCAATCAGGATGGCACTTTGCCAAGCTTGACCACATTAGGTGAAGTTGGGGCTTTTATCCCCTTTCCTGTGGCTGCCCCCCCAGCACAGAAGGAGGGGGAGCAGGGGAGCACGCTTGGGAAGCCAGGACATGTACAAGCCCACCTTAGCCTATTTAGGCCTATCCTGACAGGAGGTGGTGGAGTCCCTATCCCTGGAGGTGTTTAAGAGGAGGCTGGATGAGGCACTTGGTGCCATGGTTTAGTTAATTAGAAGGCTTAGGTGATAGGTTGGACTCGATCCTAGCGGTCTTTTCGAACCTGGTTAATTCTGTGATTCTGTGTGAAAGTAACATTATGGCTCCTGATTTTGAAGGAGTTTGTCCCCGGGCAGTAGCAAATGTGAAGACTCAATGGACACAGTTTAGAGCCTTGTGTCCTCCCTTTACTGACACAACTTAGAAAAGCAGCTCCAGCCCTGCACACTCAAACCCTACCCACGCGAAGGAAAGAAGAAGGCTTGCAAAGACACAGTCAGCATCCAATGAACATTATGGTGGCTGTATTTTTCCTAAATCTCTCTCTCGCTGAAGGTAAATAGAAAAGCCAGAGTTATTCTGGCCAGCCACAGCCTGGGCTGCATCCAAAGCAGTGCTGCCAGCAGATCCAGAGGGGATTCTGCCACTTTGCTCTGCTCTGCTGAGACCTCACCTGCAGGACTGCATCCAGCTCTGAAGCCCTCAATACAGGAAGGACATGGACCTGATGGGGCAGGTCCAGGAGAGGCCATGAAAATGATCAGGGAGTTGGAACAGTTTTGCTACAAAGCCAGGCTCAGGGAGCTGGAGATGTTCAGCCTGGAGAAGAGGAGGCTCTGAGAAGACCTCAGAGCAGCCTGCCAGTACCTGAAGGGGGCTAAAAGAAGGCTGCAGAGAGACTGTTTGCAAAGGGCTGCAGGAACAGGATGAGGGCAATGGATTCAAACTAGAGCAGAGCAGATTGAGCTTGGATGTTAGGAACAGGTTTTGCACCATGAGGGTGGTGGAACACTGCAACAGGTTGCCAGCAGAGGTGGTTGGGCCCCATCCCTGGAGATATTGAAGGTGAGGCTGGACAGGGCTGTGGGCAACCTGATCTAGTTGAGGATGTCCCTGCTGACTGCAGAGGAGGTTGGACTGAATGAGCTTTGGAGGGCCCTTCCAACCTAAACCATTCTATGATTCTATGATTCTGAAGGCTGAGCTGCCATTAGCTCTGACAAATATTGGTGCTTAGGACTGGATTTAATCCAGTGCTGGATGCCAATCCCATGGTTAAGATCTCTCCTTTAAAAAAAGTATTTATTTAATGTTTACATTAAACTGCCACATAAAAATAAATCGAATGTAGCCTCTGGCATCATCCCCAATGTATCTGCCTTGGAGTATACATTCACCTCCTGAGAATTCACAGAGTAATTAGATGAATGTGCTTAATTAATCACATTTCCTGTGCTGAAGAGGTCTGATAGAAAACATTTGCTTCCATCACTTTATTAAAGCATTATTGAGTGTTGCTCTTGTCATGTGTTCATCACCAGTCTCCTTGCCAATTAATCCTGACAGAATGAAGTCTACCAGCAGCAAAGTGAGGCTGGGCTCCTCCAGCCACTTTGCTCTAGCTTTGTGTACATGCCTTCATGCCTCTAGGTAATTGCTGGATAATTGAGATCAGAGTCTGTTTAATCTAAAATGAGATGTGCTAAATATAAACCATTTGCAGTGCCTGATTGATACTTCTTTAACAGGCTTGGGATCCACTAACACTGTGGACATGTAATGCATGATTACCTTTATTTATTGCGTGTGCTCAGTACCAATTTTAAAGTCAAAATATGGCTTGCCAGCATGGTTATTACCCCTGTGAAGCAATTATTGCT
Organism: Ramphastos sulfuratus; assembly: GCA_013399055.1. NCBI lineage: Eukaryota > Metazoa > Chordata > Aves > Piciformes > Ramphastidae > Ramphastos > Ramphastos sulfuratus. The sequence goes on from WBNM01026985.1 coordinate 26,638, forward strand.
TATTTATTAAGGTACCCCCACACCACACCTGACTTGGAGTGGATATTCAAAACCAGAGGCCTGAAGAGAGAATCTTAAACCTCTTCAGAGGTGACAGTATTTGGCCTTGGCCACAACATTAATGAGACTCCCACCTCCTGTGAGGCAGCATCCAATATGGAAGCAGGGATACCTGCTGGAAGACTGCCAGTAGTTTCTGAGCCTCAGGAGGGGACAGGGCAGAGAACTTTTCACTGCAGAGTGGGAATGGGAGCAGAGATGCTGGGCAGTGCAGCAGAGTTGTGGAGAGACCTGGCAGCAAGCCCCAGCAGCTGGGATTGGGAAAGGACACCCATTCCTGCTCCACTCCATCCCATCCCTTGCCAGGAACAAGCACAGACCTCACCAGCAGCAAGTGCAGATTGTAGGAAGGGTGGGAAGCAGGGGAGAGAGGTGTTCCTTGAAATGCCATTGCCACTACTGCTGAGCTGAGTCTCCTCTGAGAATGGGAGAGTCAACTCTCACTTGCTCCTCTCTTTTCTTTCAGGCCACTAAAAATGCCTGGGATGATCCAGCTCCCACAAAACAGTGGCCAAGCAGGATGGAGACTGCCCTCTGCCAGTGCTGGCAGATAAACAGCTCTCCAGGACTATACACCAACTCAGAGAGATGAGACTAGCTAACACTAAGCTGCAGGGAGCATAAATCCTATGCCCTAGTTGACTGCCTCTAAGCCAGGCTTTCAGTGCTGTGACACAGAGGCCATTTTCCTAAGGACTCTTCTCTTCTGACTACCTAAACCATCAGGCATGCAGTCAGATAGTAACCACATGAAGTTCAATAAGGACAAGTGCAGGGTCCTGCATCTGGGGAGGAATAACAGCAGGCACCAGCACAGGTTGGGCTGCCCTGCTGAAGAGCAGCTCCACAGAGGAAGACCTTGGAGTACTGGTGGGCAGCAAGTTCTGCAGGGGCCAGCAATGTGCCCTTGTGACCAGGAGAGCCAAGGGCAGCCTGGGGTGCATCAGGAAAAGTGTGGCCAGCAGGGCTGGGGAGGTTCTTCTCCCCATACCCCTACTCTACCTTGCTGAGACCACACCTGCAATACTGTGTCCAGTTTTGGGCTCCCCAGTTCAGGAGAGACAGGGACAGTCACGAGGATGAGTGGGGGACTTGAGCATCTCCCCTGTGGAGAGAGACTGAGAGCCCTGGGGCTGTTTAGTCTGGAGAAGAGAAGGCTGAGAGAGGATCTGAGCAATGTGTCCAAATATCTGAGTGGTGGGTGTCAAGTGGAGGGGGCCAAGTTCTTCTGGGTTGGTGCACAGCAATGAGCCAAGGAGCAATGGATATAAACTGGAATAGAGAAGGTTTCACCTTCACATGAGGAGAAACTGGAGATCCCTTCCAACATCTAAGGTTCTGTGATTCTGTGATATTAGTGAATGAAAAGCACTTCCCCTATTCTACCACCTGTCCAGTCCCCAAAGCCTCTAGCTGTAGGAAAAAGCTGGATGTCATAAGCACTGCTGCTTACATAGTCACTAGGGATGGAAATGCTTGTTTCCATATGGAAAATAAAATGCCTGCTTGCTGGTGGGCAGTCAGATTTTGCTCTTCTCTCTGCCTCACTGCAAGCAGGTACTTTTATTGCTGATGCATTCACAAAGTCACTTGCAGCATTGTGCATAGCAAAATACTCTTCAGACACCAGTCCTCATCACCAGCAATTACACAGGGGTACTGCAGGGATCATTTTTAGCCATGAGAAATATCCTGTCCTTTTTTTTCCTTGTCAAAAAAAAAAAAAAAAAAAAA
>WBNM01026985.1:28450-56882 GCA_013399055.1 Ramphastos sulfuratus
AAAAAGAAAAAAGAAGCTAAATCTGGCTGGAAAACGTTTGGCAGCACTTTGGCATTTTTTATAGAGTGCTTCTGTGTTGATAAACCTGCCCCTTGCAAAAGCCCAGGCTGCTGTTTGAGGGACACCTGGACTCAAATTTTGCAGCCAGCTTTAGCAATGACTCCTTTATGCATAAGCCCTACCTTGCTACCCTCTCTCACTCACAGACTTATTCTACAGCTCTAAAAACCTTCTCAGAAAGAGGAGATAGAGTTCAAATAGTGGCTCAGCCTCTGCAGAAAACAGAGAAAGAGCTGAAATGGGTAGACTGTCCCTTACTTTTGCATTCCCTTCTGCACTGCTAATGATAGGGATGAAATACTGCTCAGCCTCTTTGGTTAATCACGGAGCTACAGTCATAGAAACATAGAATGGTAGAATCACAGAACCATAGAATGACAGAATGACAAAATCATAGAATCAAAGAATCATAGAATCAGTCAGTGTTGGAAGGGACCACAGGGAGCATCCAGTTCCAACCCCCCTCACATGGGCAGGGACACCTCACACTAGAGTAGGTTGCCCAGAGCCTCACCCAGCCTGTCCTTAAACACCTCCAGGGATGAGGCTTCCACCACCTCCCTGGGCAATCCATTCCAGGCTCTCACCACCCTCATGGTGAAGAACTTCTTCCTAACATCCAGTCTGAATCTACCCATTTCTAGCTTTGTTCCATTCCCCCTGGTTCTATCACATAGAATGGGGTGGGTTGGAAGGGATCTCCAAGGTCATCCAGTCCAGCCTAGGACCTAACACCACCACAGCAACCAGACCATGGCACTAAGTGCCACAGCCAAGCTTGCCTTAAACACCTCCAGGCACAGAGACTCCACCACCTCCCTGGACAGTCCATTCCAGTCTCTAATTTCCCTTTCCAGCAGGAAGTGCTTCCTAACATCCAACCTAACCCTCCCCTGCCACAGATCCAGGCCATGCCCTCTCGTCCTGGCACAAGTTGCCTGGCAGCAGAGCCTGACCCCCACCTGACTACACCTTCCCTTCAGGTAGCTGTAGAGTGTGCTAAGGTCCTCCCTGAGTCTCCTCTCCTCCAGGCTAACCCAGCCCAGCTCCCTCAGCAGCCTTCCCCTCCAGTCCCTTCCCCACTCTCATTGCTCTCCTCTGGCCCCACTCCAGCCCCTCAATATCTCTCTTGCAGTGAGAGCCCAGAGCTGCACACAGTGCTGGAGGTGAGACCATATAATTCCATACCATATGATGTCATGGTCAGCAAATAAAAATCTACAGGAAAAAGGAGGGAGGGTAAAGTGTTCAGAGTGATGGTGTTTGTCTTCATGTCACTTGTCTTGGAGCCCTGCTTGTCCTGGAGAGGTCTGAGCACCTCCCTGCCCATGGGAAGTAGAAAACAAATTCCTTGTTTTGCTTTGCTTGTGCGTGCAGATTTTGCTTTACATCTGAAACTGTCTTTATCTCCACCCAAAGTTTTCTCACATTTCCTATTCTCTCCCCCATCCCACCGAGGGGAGTGAGGGAGTGCCTGGATGGGGCTTGCTTGCCAGCTGGAGTTCACCCCTGACAACGTTCACGTTAAAAACTCCACACCTCATCAGCGCCCAGAGCCCTGAGCACAGAGGCAACAGCAACAGAAAGCCTCTTGTTCACAGGAAGGAAAAAATGTGGAAAACACTACTGCAAAGGTTAAGATGAGAAAAGCCTGTCATCATCTTGGGTGCTATTAGAATATAAGATCAAGAGGAACTCACAGTCTTAAGGCCTCCATGGAAGAATCACAGAATCATAGAAACATAGAATCACAGAAACATAGAAACAATCATAGAACCATAGAATCATAGAAACAATCATAGAAACATAGAATCACAGAATCATAGAATCACAGAATCATAGAAACATAGAACCACAGAATCATAGAATCACAGAATCATAGAATGGTAAGGTTGGAAGGGACCTCAAGGATCATCTAGTTCCAACCCCCTGCCATAGGCAGGGACATTTCCCACTAGTACAGGTTACTCAAGGTCTCATCCAACCTGGCCTTGAACACCTCCAGGGAGGGAGCAGCCACAACCTCCCTGGGCAACCTGTGCCAGTGCCTCACCACCCTCACTCTTTACAGAACTTCCTCCTGACATCCAGTCTAAATCTCCCCTCTGCCAGTTTAAACCCATTGCCCCTAGTTCTGTCATTGCAAGACCTTGAATCATAGAATCACAGAATCATAGAATCACAGAATCACAGAATAGTAGAATCACAAAATCATAGACACAGAATCATAAATCATAGAATGGTTTGAGTTGGAAGGGACCTCCAAAGGCCTAGTCCAACCCCCCCACACTAATCAGGGGCATCCTCAACTAGANGTGCAGATTTTGCTTTACATCTGAAACTGTCTTTATCTCCACCCAAAGTTTTCTCACATTTCCTATTCTCTCCCCCATCCCACCGAGGGGAGTGAGGGAGTGCCTGGATGGGGCTTGCTTGCCAGCTGGAGTTCACCCCTGACAACGTTCACGTTAAAAACTCCACACCTCATCAGCGCCCAGAGCCCTGAGCACAGAGGCAACAGCAACAGAAAGCCTCTTGTTCACAGGAAGGAAAAAATGTGGAAAACACTACTGCAAAGGTTAAGATGAGAAAAGCCTGTCATCATCTTGGGTGCTATTAGAATATAAGATCAAGAGGAACTCACAGTCTTAAGGCCTCCATGGAAGAATCACAGAATCATAGAAACATAGAATCACAGAAACATAGAAACAATCATAGAACCATAGAATCATAGAAACAATCATAGAAACATAGAATCACAGAATCATAGAATCACAGAATCATAGAAACATAGAACCACAGAATCATAGAATCACAGAATCATAGAATGGTAAGGTTGGAAGGGACCTCAAGGATCATCTAGTTCCAACCCCCTGCCATAGGCAGGGACATTTCCCACTAGTACAGGTTACTCAAGGTCTCATCCAACCTGGCCTTGAACACCTCCAGGGAGGGAGCAGCCACAACCTCCCTGGGCAACCTGTGCCAGTGCCTCACCACCCTCACTCTTTACAGAACTTCCTCCTGACATCCAGTCTAAATCTCCCCTCTGCCAGTTTAAACCCATTGCCCCTAGTTCTGTCATTGCAAGACCTTGAATCATAGAATCACAGAATCATAGAATCACAGAATCACAGAATAGTAGAATCACAAAATCATAGACACAGAATCATAAATCATAGAATGGTTTGAGTTGGAAGGGACCTCCAAAGGCCTAGTCCAACCCCCCCACACTAATCAGGGGCATCCTCAACTAGACCTGTCCACCCAGAGCCTTGTCAAGCCTCACTTTGAATATCTCCAGGGATCCTGGATCACAGGATGTCAGGAGTTAGAAGGGACCCAAAGAGATCATCGAGTCCAACACCCCTGCCAGAGCAGGACCATACAATCTAGCTCAGGATCACATAAAAAGATGCTGAAGCGTTTCCTCTGAGCTATACAGGTACGCACTTGCTCACCCATACCTAAGGAGTAGGTGTCCCTGCACACTGCAAAGTTGCTAACTACACTCAAACTGCTGGCACAAGTCCTCCATCTGATAGCAGCATGGCTATGCACACACTTGTTCTTTCCATAGTTGAAGGAATTCTTTTGCAGAATCACAGAATCAACTAGGCTGGAAAAGACCTACAAGATGACTGAGTCCAACCTTATCGCCTAGCCCATCTAATCAACTGGCACAAAGTGCCCCATTCAGCCTCCTCTTAAACACCTCCAGGGATGCAGAATCCACCACCTCCCTGGGCAGCCCATTCCAATGCCAATCACTCTTGCTGGGAAGAATTTCCTCCTAACAACCAGCCTGAACCTGCCCTGGCACAGCTTGTGGCTGTGTCCTCTTGTTCTGTCATTGGATGCCTGGCAGAAGAGCCCAACCCCACCTGGCTACAACCTCCCTTCAGGTAGCTGTAGAGAGCCATGAGGTCTGCCCTGAGCCTCCTCTTCTGCAGGCTGCACACCCCCAGCTCCCTCAGCCTCTCCTCACAGGGCTGTGCTCCAGGCCTCTCCCCAGCCTTGGCGCCCTTCTCTGAACACCTTCAAGCCCTTCAACATCTTTCTTAAATAGAGTGCCCCAGAACTGGACACAGCACTCAAGTTGTGACCTAACCAGTGCTGAGTCCAGGGGCAGAAGGACTCCCTGGTCCTGCTGGCCACACTATTCCTGACATAGAAGTCCTGAAAGGAGCCAGGGCTGGGACCACTGCCTGCCTCCCAGTACAAGGCACACACAGCTGCCTTTGTCTTTCCACAGAGGTGTGGAAGCAGGTCTGCCCCTGCCAGGTGTCCAAATCTCATCTCCTCCATGTGGACCTGCCAGCAAGGGTGCCAATTAGTTGCAATAGCAGTTCACTGAGTGCTGAGGTAGGCTTACTGTTGTGCCATTGCTGGAAAGTGAAAACAACCTGTTCTTGCAGGATTTATTTTCTTGTTTTTTCCCTTTCTGGATTGAATGGCAGCTACAATTAAATCTTTCCTGGTATGCCATTTCGTTTGAGAGCTCTTTCCCTATATGACTGCTCTGCATCCCCACATGAACTGCTTGATTTTTCATTACACAAATAGGCTTCATCTGCACAAATGATGCCCTGCTGGGAAAAATCAAATGCTTGAATTACAGGTATTCTGCAGGGGCGGGGGAATATGCCCTCAGACAGTGAGACTGTGGGTCAAGATGTGCTCACAGATGCTGGGCTGGAGCAGTTATGCCAAGAGAAGGATTTTAAAAAGCATGGAATCACAGAATGTCAGGGGCTGGAAGGGACCTTCAGAGCTCATCCAGTCCAACACCCCTGCCAGAGCAGGAGCACCTGGAGTAGATCACACAGGAACACATCCAGGCAGCTCCTGGATATCTCTAGAGAGGGAGACTCCACAACCCCCCTGGGCAGCCTGTTCCAGTGTTCTGTCACCCTTACAGGGAAAAAAAAAATCCTCCTCATCTTTACAGGAAACTTCCTATGCCTCAACTCCCACCCATTGGCCCTTGTCCTGGCACTGGGCATCACCCAGCAGAGCCTGGCTCCAGCCTCTTGCCACTCACCCTGCACATCTTTATAACCATTCCTGAGGTCCCCCCTCAGGCTCCTCCTCTCCCAGTAGCACAGCCCCAGCTGCCTCAGGCTCTCCCCCTAAGGAAGATCTTCCACTCCCTTCATCACTTTTATGGCTCTGTGCTGGACTCTCTCAAGCAGCTCCCTGAGGTCCTTCTTGAACTGAAAGGCCCAGAATCGAGGTCCATTCAGCCCCTAACATTCTGTGAGTCTGTAAATTTTGTTCAGAGAGCTCCACATTGAAGCCCTTAGCCTGTAAGTCTTATCAAAGTATCTACATTTACTGATGCTGCAATAAACATGTGCACTGTGACTGTCCTTGAGATTTTGTGATTCTCAGGTAGCAGAGACATTATGTATGAAGGTCATAGCTTGCTTTCCTGCATAAAATATCAGTCAAGGAATCAAAACCCTCAGCCTCCTGATACTAAGCCCTGGCAACTCCATAATCCTTCTCTCTCTTTTTTTTTTTTTCCCCAATAGTAACATATTTTCATTAGTGCTTAATACAAAGAGCTCCAGCCCAGCAGTCCAAAGAGGCTACTCATGCTTATATGCAATGGGGTCACGGAGCATAAATATTCAGGCTGCCTGCCTGAGGTCTTCTCTGCTCATCAGCCCTTCAGCTGATCACCAGTTCAGACCCATCCTGATCAGCTGAGACTGAAAATGGTTTCTATGGGTGGAGTGAAACCACTCATAGCTCCCTGCTCGCACAGCCAGCACTGCCCAGTCCTTGAGGGTACCCTCTGGTGATGGGGAGGCTTGGGGCAGACCCCATGGAAGAGCAGAGGTGGGAAGCTCTGAAAATCATATTGAAAAGGTCTGCAGGAAAGGACCTTTGGCCAGTGGGTTGGATATTGACAGCCTTGAAGTGGATTTGCCCTGGGGTGGGTCCCAGGGTGGCAGCTGGCAGAGGCTTCTGCTATTTATACTTGCATCTCGCTTGTACCGGGGAGACAAGTGTCAAGCACATGGCTGCTCCAAACAGCAAACTGCTCTAAATGAGGGGGAAAAAAGAGAAGGGGAAGAAGAGAGGAGCAGTTTGTGCTTTCACAGTGCAGCAACTATTTGTGTTATACCAAGCAAAGCAAAGTCAGACAGAATACAGCAATGATTTCTGTGGGCTGGAGCACCATGGGCATCTCACCTGGGTATGAACCTCATTTGGAGCAGTGCTGCCCAATCCAGCACTCTCTGCAGCCCCATGCTGCTGCTGCTGCACCCTCGGGGCAGGGGCAAAACAGCCACTATGGAAGGAGCAGAGGGAAAGAATGCAGGGTTTGTAGCTAACTTGTACACAGGGAAGTGTTGCTCTTTTGGTGGCACAACCTCTGGGCTTTGGTACCCTCACTGTAAAGTAGTTTCTCCTCATGCTGAGCTGAAACTTTCACTGGTCCAGTTTGTATCCATTGCTCCTTGGCTTATTGCTGTGTACCACCCGAAAGAGCTTGACCCCCTCCACTTGACACCCACCCCTCAGATATTTGGACACATTGCTCAGATCTCCTCTCAGCCTCCTCTTCTCCAGACTAAACATCCCCAGGGCTCTCAGTCTCTATGTCCTTGTACTATTCTCTTTAAGATGACACTGAAACTTTTTGCAAAGGTCTGCACACCTCCACAGCGAAAGTCACATTTGACAGGCTAAAAGAATGATAAATGAGTCAAATTTACCATTTTTCCTCTTTAATTCCCCTTCAATTATCACCACTTTCCCCCTTCTCAGTGCTGCCTTCTTGGACTCTCACCTTAATTTGCAAGTGCAGTTTGAGAAGAGCTAATTCCTGCCTCCAATCTATGAGGAGCCCTTTGTGGCCTTGTTAAGGGGGGGAAACTGATTGATATGGAGGCATAGTTTCAAGTTTGACTTATTTATGGACTTCAAAGATTGAGGGGGGTGGTGGAAATAAATAAATAAATAAATAATTGAAGTGCTCTAATATCTTATTGGCACCGAGGGAATTTGGAAAGGCTTAAAACTGCACTTAGGGGGTTTTATTATTTCAGGCCAAGGACAGGGAAATTAAATACAGTCAGAAAGTGTTGCTAGGTTTTGAATTTTTTTTATTTTATGTTATTTATCTTTTATTTTTTTAACAAACCAGAAATCAGCCTAATCTGAAAATCTTATAAATTATACATGCAATATGGTCATAAGGCTTAGCCAATATAATATCTTCTCGTTCTCATGCAGCTGAAATGTTGGTGCCTGGATACTACACAGAACAATCCTGTCTTTTCAGTGGGATGTAACTACAATCTGATAGATTTTTTTTTTCTTTCAATTATCTCTTTGCTTTACTCATAGAATCATAGAATGATAGAATGGTTTAGGTTGGAAGGGACCTCAAAGCTCATGCAGTTCCAACCCCTCCTGTGCCACAGGCAGGGACACCTCCCACTAGAACAGGTGGCTCAAGGCCTCATCCAACCTGGCCTTGAACAACTCCAGGGAGGTTGTGGAGCACAGAATCACAGAAAATGATCAAAGATCACCTTCTGTGCTTCTGTGCTCCACAACCTCTCTGGCCAACCTGTGCCAGTGTCTCACCACCCTCACTGCAAAGAACCTCTCCCTAACATCCAGTTCCATCTCCCTTCTGCCAGTTTAAACTCATTCCTCCTCATCCTGTCATTACAAGACCTTGACCCTCCGTAGCCTTCCTGTAGCCCCCTTTAGATCCTGGAAGGCCAGTCCAAGGTCTTCTGGGAGCCTTCTCTTCTCCAGGCTGCAGAGCCCCAACTCTCTCAGCCTGTCCTCAAAGCAGAGCTGCAGCAGCCCTGTGATTCTGTGATTTGGGGGTTTTTGGTTAGCACCTGAAAGCTACAGACCTGCCAGGTTTCAGCTGAGATTCTGCCCTAACTCAGTGTTCTGCAGCTGGAGCATTAAAAAGGGCCAGGCAATGGATGAAGCTTTTTAAGGGCAGGAAATCTGGAGCCCCTTCCTAAGCAGTGCCCCCGTAGTGGGACACAGAGGGAGGCTGCCTCAGGAAATCCCCGAGGCTCAGCACTCTGTGAAATGCAATCAGGCATCCTCTGGAAAGCCACAGGCGACAGCTGCGCTTCAGCCTCACATGGCTGCAGCCAGTGCCAGCTGCCTGCCTGCCTGCCAAGGCGGGCGGCATCACCTCGCAAGTGCCATGGGGGTTTCACCCGGGGGCTTAAGAAGCAACCTGGTACTCATGCTGGAACAGCAACTGAGTGCTTGAGATCTCTCCCAGCTTGCTCACCTCTGAGACTTTGCGGCTTTGCTGCTGGAAAGTTGTGTTGGCAGAAGCCAGTCAGCAGCAGGTAATAAACAGCAATTTACCTCCTGTGAGCCTGTCTTTGCGTCCCTGCAAACCTGCACAGAGCTCCCTCATGATCGGAGAGTGGATTAGGGCCAGGCCACTTGCCAGCCCCCGTGGTGACAGATCTTCGCTCCCTGCCTTCCTCCCTCCCCCCTTCCCTCCCCCTTTCCCTTCCCCCTTCCCTTCTGCCTTCCCTCCTCCCTCCCTCTCTCCTCTGTCCCTCTCTCCCTCTTGTCCTTCCTCCCATCCTTCCTCCCTCCGGTCCTTCCCTTTCGTGCTTCCTCCCATCCTTCCTCCTTCCTGTCCTTCCCTTCCATCCTTCCCAACCTTCCCTTCCTTCCTTGCTGCCCAACTGTCCTGGGCATTTGCCATCAATATCCCTCAACAGAGATGAGAATTATTGTTATCACTGTTATGGTTATTGATATGATTGTAGTTGTCCATCATATTTGAAAGGTCATGGCAGTCTGCTGAAGCTCCTGCTGACTGCAAAAGGAGAAGCATAATCCCTGTCTTCAGGGAAAAAAGGAAGCATCTGGAAGCTACAGTCCAGCCAGTCTCAACTCTGTGCCTGGCAATATCACAGAGCAGATCCTCCTGAAGGCTTTGCTAAAGCATATGGATAATGAAAAGGTGATTGGTGGTAACCAACATGACTTCACCAAGGACAAATCCTGCCTGACAAACATGGTGTCCTTTTATTATGGAGTTACAGCATCAGTAGATAAGGGAGGAGCAACTGATGCCATCTACCTGGGTTGTGTAAAGAGTTTGATTGTCATGTCATGGTCACCAAACTGGAAATTCATGGACTCAAGGCATGGACCACTCATAAGGTAAGGAATTGGCTGGATGATGGCACTCAGAGAGTTGCAGTCAATGGCTCAATGCCCAAATGGAGACCAGTGATGAGTGGCATCTCTAAGGAATGGTGTCCCTGGAACCAGTGCTGTTCAGCTTTCTCAGCAAGATGAGTGCACCCTCAGCAAGTTTATGGATGATAGCAAGTCCTGTGGCCTGGTTGGCACACTGGAGGGCAGGAGTCCATCCAGAGGTACCTTGACAGGCTGCAGAGGTGGGCCCAGGCCAACCTCATGAAGTTCAGCAAGGCCAAGTACAAGGTCCTGCACCTGGGTTGGGACAATCCCAAGCATATATATATAGGCTGGGCAAAGAAGGGCTTGAGAGCAGCCTTGAGGAGAAGGACGTGGGAGTGTCAGCTGATGAGAAGCTCAACGTGAGCCAGCAATGTGCACTTGCAGCCCAGAAGGCCAAATGTATTGTGGGCTGCATCAAGAGAAGTGTGAGCATCAGGACAAGTGAGGCAATGTTTCCCCTTGGAGTATTGCTGAGGGGACCCCAGCATAAGAAGGACATCAAACTGTTGGAGTGGGTCCAGAGGAGGGCCACAATGATGATCAGAGAACTGGAGCAGCTCTGCTATAAGGAAAGGCTGCAGGAGTTGGAGGCGTTCAGCCTGGAGAAGAGAAGGCTCTGTGGAGACTTTCTAGAAGCCTTCCGGTACCTGAAGGGGGCTTATAAGAAATCTGGGGAGGGAATTTTTACAAGGGCTTGCTGTGATAGGATAGGAGTGATAGGAGTGGCTTTGAGCTGGAAGAAGTTAGTTTTAGACTCGATATTAGGAAGAAATTCTTCACAGTGAGAGTGATGAGACACTGGCACAGGTTGCCCAGGGAGGTTGTGTGGATGCCCCATCCCTGGAGGTTTTCAGGGCTAGGTTGGATGGGGCCTTGAGCAACCTGTTGTAGTGGAAGGTGTCCCTGCCCATGGCAGAGGGGGTGGGATTAGAGGATCTTTAAGGCCTCTTCCAACCCAACCCATTCTATGATTCTGTGATACTCCTGGTGTGATCTTCAGTCTCTGGGGCATGGCATGGGATTTGGGGTTAAAGCACACAACAGCTTTAGAAGAGCAAACTGTTTCTGGAGAGAAAGAATGAAAAAGGAGACAGGAGGGGAAAAGAGGAAATCTCAGACTGGGCAAGCAGAAGCTGAAGAAGAGGAAGGGAGGAAGAAGCACAGACGGGGAGAGAACTGCTGGGCTGGGAGCCATTCAGTGGTGATTTCTCCATTACAGCTCTATCCTAGTCAAAACCAGGACAAGCAGAAGGATGTTGTGAATCTCCAAAATACAGAGAGCAAGAGACCTTCCGAGCAGCTCACATAATTCCTTATTCACTTACAGACTAGCAGGCTGATGTTGCTTTGCCATCCCGACTGACTCATTTTATTTGGGTCTATTTGAGACAATGGCTTTGTGGCTGACTTCATTTTGATCCTATCATTTTCTGATGCCTGTTTTTCTGCTGCTGTTTCTGTTTTAAGAAGAGACACATTTTAAGCCTGCATGCTGATGCCAGCCCTCTGAGCTGGCTGCAGGATCTTCCAGGCAGGGCAGAAACTGAGTCACAGGACCACGAGCCGCTCGCCCTCGTCCTGACCTCAGAAGAGAGGCAGCAAGTCCAACCAGCCAACAGGAGGGGAAATGATCCTGGAAGCTACAAAGATAAACTGCAGCATTTAAACGGCTGCCTGGGCTCGTGATGCAGATGGCAGAGGACATAATGGACTAATTGGATGATGTGTAAGTGAACCAATGCTTTGTACGCTCCCATGCCTTGCCCGGGTTTGTTTAATGACTCCGCTCTGGCTCTTTCTCACTGCATTTGTCAGCCAAGCAGCTTATTTTTAGGATGGGCTTTTGCAAGGCATGCAGCCTTAAAGGGGCTGGGAGCTGTGTGGGTGAGGATGTGATTTGGAGCTTGGAGTGGTGACTGATGGGGTCCGGCTCTGGACACCAAAGCAAGAGCACAGCCAACATTGGTGTGATGATAGCCTCCTGCAGAAGGTAGCACAGGCTCTGCAGTGACAGACATGGTGCTTGGGGCTATGGTTTAAGGTGAATCTTGTAGAGTAGGGTTCTAGGTTGGACTTGGTGGAAGGACACAGCCTCAAGCTGCACCAGGGCAGGTTTAGGCTGGATGTTAGGAAGATGTTCTTCCCAGCAAGAGTGATTGGCATTGGAATGGGCTGCCCAGGGAGGTGGTGGAGTCACCATCCCTGGAGATGTTTAAAAGGAGACTGGATAAGGCACTCGGTACCATGGTTTAGTTAAACAGGAGGTGTTGGGCAATAGGTTGGACTCGATGATCTCAAAGGTCTTTTCCAACCTGGTTAATTCTGTGATTCTGTGAAAGCTTAGCTTAGTTTTTTTTTTGTGCCTAACTGTAATTAAGGGATGGACTACCCAGAGACACTAAATGGGAAAAAAAAAATATTAGAGAAACTAAGTAATTGGCTATTGGATGCAAAAAGAATAACAAAGATAAATCTATATGATTTCATTTGCTTGCTGATGGGGATAAAATTCAGTTGCAGAAACAATTCTCTCTCTTCTTCGCTCCTCTCCTCTGCAAATCTGCTTTGTGTAGCCCTACCTGTCCTGACCTTCTTGCTGGAGCAAACTGTATAGGAGGTAATGGGAGAGGGAAAGGAGGAGGGGAAAGAAGGAGGCTGTTGGAAGCCCCTCTGGGTTTGTCCAGAGAAGTGATTGGGTCTGTAAGAGGGTCCCTGTACTGTCTCTACTTTGTAAATATTTATAGAATCATAGAATCATAGAATCAGTTGGGGTTGGAAGGGACCACAAGGATCATCCAGTTCCAGCTCCCCTGCCATGGGCAGGGACACCTCACACTAGATCAGGCTGTCCAGAGCCTCATCCAGCCTGGCCTCAAACACCTCCAGGGATGAAGCTTCCACCACCTCTCTGGGCAACCCATTCCAGGCTCTCACCACTCTCATGCTGAAGAACTTCCTCCTCACATCCAGTCTGAATCTCCCCACCTCCAGCTTTGCTCCATTCCCTCTAGTCCTGTCACTACCTGATAGCCGAAAAAGCCCCTTCCCAGCTTTTTTGTAGGCCCTCTTCAGATACTGGAAGGCCACAATAAGACCTCAGAGCCTCCTCTTCTCCAGACTGAACAGCCCCAACTCTTTCAGTCTGTCCTCACAGCAGAGGTGCTCCAGCCCTCTGAGCATCCTCGTCGCCCTTCTGTGGACACACTCCAGCATGTCCATATCCTTCTTGTAATATATAGTTGTACATATATGTTGTATTTTATGCTTTCAGCATGCTGTAAATAATATACAGCTTCATTTTGCTTCCAAACCTTCCTAGCTAGCCTGGTGATGTTATTTTGGGGGGTGGGGGTGGTGTGTTTTAACCCTACCACACTGTTTCAGCTGGCAGACTGCCCCTGCCACAGCTGGATGCTGTGGTTTGCCCTGGCTGCAGCAGGGAGCACAGCAAAAGGCAGAGAGGGGTTTGCAAACTGCAGTGAACCTCAGTTGAACAGCTCTGCAGAGTTGGATGCAGAAATATTTTGGTCGGGTAACACCTTCAGATGACATTCAGTCGTTTCCTCCGTGGCTGCCAAATGTTTGGCACCAACAGGTCAGGAAATGCTTTGGTACACCTGTGACTAGTGGGGTCCCACAGGGGTCAGTACTGGGACCAGTACTGTTCAATATATTCATCAATGACCTGGGTGAGGGTACAGAGAGCACTGTCAGCAAGTTTGCTGATGACACAAAGTGGGTGGAGTGGCTGCCACACCAGAAGGCTGTGCTGCCATTCAGCCAGACTGGGACAGGCTGGAGGGGTGAGCAGGGAGAAATTTAATGAAGTTCAACAAGTGCCAGTGTAGAGTCTTGCACCTGGGAAAGAACAACCTCAGGGATCAGGATAGGTTGGGAACTGACCTGCTGGCAGGCAGCAAAGGGGAAAAGGATCTGGGGGTCCTAGTGAATGGGAGGTTGACCATGAGCCAACAATGTGCTCTGGTGGCCAGGAGGACCAATGCCATTCTGGGGTGGATTAGAAGAGCTGTGGTTAGTAGGTCGAGAGAGGTTCTCCTGCCCCTCTACTCTGCCCTGCTGAGGCCACATCTGGAGTACTGTGTCCAGTTTTGGGCCACTCAGTTCAAGAAGGACCTCAGGGAGCTGCTTGAGACAGTCCAGTGCAGAGCCCCAAAGATGCTGAAGGCAGTGGAAGATCTTCCTTAGGAGGAGAGCCTGAGGGAGCTGGGGCTGTGCTGCTGGGAGAGGAGGAGCCTGAGGGGGGACTTCAGGAATGGTTATAAAGATGTGCAGGGTGAGTGGCAAGAGGCTGGAGCCAGGCTCTGCTGGGTGATGCCCAGTGCCAGGACAAGGGGCAATGGGTGGGAGTTGAGGCATAGGAAGTTCCATGGAAACATGAGAAACAATTTTTTCAGTGTGAAGGTGACAGAATCCTGGAAGAGGCTGCCTTGGGGGTTTGTGGAGTCTCCCTCTGTGGAGATATTGAAGAGCTGCCTGAATGTGTTCCTGTGTGACCTGCTCTAGGTGCTCCTGCTCTGGCAGGGGGCTTGAACTGGATGATCTCTGAAGGTCCCTTCCAGCCATTCTGTGATTCTGAGGTCTGTTAGCTCCATTGTGGAGAGGTTCACTTGCTTAGATATGGAGATGAATAAATATTTTTCAACAGTCCAAGGCAGAAGAAGCCACTTCTAGCTGCAAGGTGGGGGCTGCAGCAGTGCACCATTCATGGAACAGCCTAATTGCTCTTCTAAACCTAATCCTAGGGAATAAGCCACGTATTATAAAATGAAGCTGGAATTAGCAGACCATATGGGACCTAATAAACACAATATTCATAGGATTAGGCGTGAAATATTAAGGTCTGATCTTGATGGCCTTTGCTATATCAGTAGCCTCACTGATATTTCTTATCTTCACCTGCAGAGGCTTGTTTTTCAGATGGATAATAGCTCTGAGGACAAGTTACAGGTAGAGCAGCACAAAAATGATGAATTCTTTAAAAGGTGGCTTGTGACGTTGGATGTCTGGCTTTCTGTGCTCTTCCCTAACTCCTTTTCAAGAGTCAAAATTCAATTATGACTCAAAAAAGTTACTTCTTGAGCAGACCTTGAACTCCGCAGGAAAATTACAGGCTATAGTTCTCCACTATTTCACCACAAAAATGTGGCACAAAATCCAGAACAGGACATCACCAAGCTCTGGCATCACCGCTATGTAAGTATCTGTCATGGTATTGAAAGCACTTGCAGCCCAGAGGGCAAATCACAGCCTGGCCTGCATCCAAAGCACTGTTGCCAGCAGATCCAGAGAGGGGATTCTGCTGCTTTGCTCTGCTCTGTCAAGACCTCACCTGCAGTGCTGCATCCAGCTCTGGAGCCCTCAATACAGGAAGGACATGGACCTGATGGAGCCGGTCCAGAGGAGGACCACAACAATGATCAGGGAGTTGGAGCAGCTCTGCTACAAAGCCAGGCTCAGGGAGCTGGGGGTGTTCAGCCTGGAGAAGAGGAGGCTCTGGGGAGACCTCAGAGCAGCCTGCCAGTACCTGAAGGGGGCTAAAAGAAGGCTGCAGAGAGACTGTTTGCAAAGGCCTGCAGGAACAGGATGAGGGCAATGGATTCAAACCAGAGCAGATTAGATTGAGGTTGGATGTTAGGAACAGGTTCTGTGGTGGAACACTGCAATAGGTTGCCTAGGGAGGTGGTTGGGTCCCCATCCCTGGAGATATTGAAGGTGAGACTGGACAGGGCTGTGGGCAACCTGATCTAGTTGAGGATGTCCCTGCTGACTGCAGAGGAGGTTGGACTGGATGAGCTTTGGAGATCCCTTCCTACCCGGACCATTCTATGATTCTATGATTCTGAAGGCTGAGCTGCCATTAGCTCTGACAAATATTGGTGCTTAGGACTGGATTTAATTCAGTGCTGGATACCAATCCCATAGTTAAGATCTCTCCTTTTAAAAAGAATTTATTTACTGTTTACATAAAAATATATCTGGAAGCATGACTTAAGCTGGGAGATCTCTCCAATTAAAATGTATGTGCACTGATGAGGATATAGGTACACGTAAATCAGGGATGTTATCAGTGAAGAGAAGAGGAGGCTCAGGGCAGACCTCATTGGTCTCTACAACTACCTGAAGGGAGGTTGCAACCAGGTGGGGTTGATCTTTTCTGCCAGGCAATCAGTGACAGAATGAGAGGACACAGCTTCAAGCTGTGCCAGGGCTGGTTCAGGATGGATATTAGGAAGAAGTTCTTTCAAGCAAGAGTGATTGCCATTGGAATGGGCTGCCCAGGGAGGTGGTGGAGTCCCCATCTCTGGAGGTGTTTAAAAGGAGGCTGGATGAGGCACTTGGTGCCATGGTTTAGTTAATTAGAAGGCTTAGGTGAAAGTTTGGACTTGATGATCTTAGAGGTCTTTTCCAACCTGGTTAATTCTGTGATTCTGTGATTCTGTGAAGTGTGGAGGAAGACACAAGCAGAAGTTGCTTATTCCTGACTTTCACCCAGAAAGGCAGGGTAAGTTATTTATTCCAGCACCAGACCACATATATGTGTAGGTATGTGAGAAGTCAAAAGCATGTTGACATCTCTGCTGTCTCTGTGCCTCCCTGTTGTGGTAGGCTTAAACAGGCCAAATTAGGCTTGTACATGTCCTGGTTTATGCAGACATGTTTTTCTGCTCTCTCTCCTTCTGTTTTGGGGAGAGCAACCGCGGGAAAAGCGACAAAGGACCTGGCGCCACTAAGTCTGGGGTCCGGGGTCTGTCCANTGGTGCGAGTTCCGATTATTTAATATTAATAAATTATATATTAATATTTTTATAATATCGTCTCGCAGTACCTAATTACCCCTTCCCCGACACTCCCCATGTGTGCTCTCCACATCAGTGGAGAACTAGCAGGATTAAACCCCTGTCACTGGACCAGCTATAAAGGCCATTAACTCAATCTGTCATCACTGGATGCCCATTCTCAGCTGATCTGATTGATTTCCAGTGGATTTGTCTGGATGTATCAGATGCTAGAATAACCCAGTAACCTATGACCAAGAATGGTACAGGGAGAGGAGCCATCATGTGCAACCTTCTGTGCCTCTGTCTTTTGTCTTTCTTCAAATACTGAGCCCTGGCAAGCAGGTATTGATCCCATATGTGACAGCAGCTGTCAGCCAGACACACAGAGCCATTGTCTGCATTGCTGGTGGTCAGCTAAGAGCAATAATCACACTTGCTGTGCTGGGAAAGCAGCAGCCATGGAAGCAGACCTTTGCTCTGGGGATCATAGGGGGGCAAATCACAGAATCAGAGAATCAACCAGGTTGGAAGAGACCTCCAAGCTTATCCAGTCCAACCTATCACCCAGCCCTAGCCAATCAACCAGACCATGGCACTACATGCCCTATCCAGGCTTTGCTTGAACACCTCCAGGGATGGGGACTCCATCACCTCCCTGGGCAGCCCATTCCAATGCCAATCACTCTCTCCGGGAAGAACTTGCTCCTAACGTCCAGCCTAGACCTCCCCTGGCACAACCTGAGTCTCCTCGTTCTGTTGCTGATTGCCTGGGAGAAGAGACCAACCCCATCTGGCTACAACCTCCTTTCAGGTACTTGTAGACAGCAATGAGGTCTGCTCTGAGCCTCTTCTTCTCCAGGCTGCACACCCCCAGCTCCCTCAGCCTCTCCTCACAGGGCTGTGCTCCAGGCCCCTCCCCAGCCTTGGTGCCCTTCTCTGGACACACTCGAGCACCTCAACNCTCTTTAGGTCCCTTTCCACCTTTAACATTCCGTGACCCTGTGATCTCCAGGACTTTCCATAAGAAATGCAGTTCAGCAGGGCAAATTCTCTTGTAAAGGTACATGAGAGTGCTGAGATTGCAGCACACAGAGGACAGCAGGACAGCTTTTGTAGGCTCCATCTGGCATACGATAAAACAGCTTTAATGCCTCTTAGGAAGAAAGGGAAAATACTCTGCAATGTATTTTTAATGCAATTGGTCATTGTGAAGAGATACTCTGCAAGATGAAGTTATGAAGATAATACTTCTGTTTGCCATACAGAAAGTTAGACCTATTACCAGAGATGGGGTCCACTTAAGAAGGTACCTATCAGATTGTTTTCCTAGATGAGAAGCTGACAGGGTGTATTTTTTATGGTTATTTTCCCTTCATCAATCTGATCAATGAAATAGTCCTGTCTCTGAAGAGCTGCTTAAGTACAGCCTTGTCCACAGATGTAGTGGCAGATCTCTGGCAGGAGAACCACTGAGAGATTTAATTAGCATTCAAATTCGAGGAAATAAATGGAACTGCCCATCACAGAAGAGTGTTTGTATGGAGAGGCTTTACAGCAATATTTGTGCTCAAGACCAAATGACTTTACTGTTGCTGAGAAGGGATGGCAGCAGCTTATTCTGTTCAGATTCCAGACCTTGTTTTGGTCAGCTGAGGGAAAAAAAAAAAAAAAAAAAAATCACAGAATACATCCAGTTGGAAGAGACCTCAAAGCTCATCCAGTCCAACCCTCGACCCAGCACTAAGGGTCAACACTAAATCATGTCCCTAAGTGCCACCTCCACAGGCTGCTGGAACACCTGCAGGGACAGCAACTCCACCATTACCCTGGGCAGACCATTCCAGTATTTGAGAACCCTCTCTGTGAAGAAATATTTCCTAATATCCAGACTGAGCCTCCCCTGGTGCAGCTGAAACAGTCTGGCTACTCACATTGACATGTGAAGTCCTTGCTCCCCAAATCTTCCATGGGAGTTGTGTCCAGATAAAGAGTCAATTCATGGTGTGCTACAGGTCCAATGTAGTCCCAGTTTCAGCTGTTCTCCACATCAAGCTGCTGTGCAACCCTGACAAGACACAAAGAAATATGCAGAGTCAGATTATTCAGGCTGTGTCTCTGACTTAGAATCACAGAATCATGGAATCTTGGAATCATGGAATCAGAGAATCAGTCAGGGTTGGAAGGGACCACAAGGATCATCCACTTCCAACCCCTCTGCCATGGTCAGGGACACCCTACCCTAGATCAGGCTGCCTAGAGCCTCATCCAGCCTGGCCTTAAACACCTTCAGGGATGGGGCCTCAACCACCTCCCTGGACAACGACTTCCAGGGTCTTATCATGGAAGAACTTCTTCCTAACATCCAGTCTGAATCTGCCCATTTCTAGCTTTGTTCCATGGCTGGTGCTGGAGCAACACAGCCAGAAGCACACAGAGTCACCAAGGACAAGGGCCTAGAAACCTCATGCAGTTTAGCCTGGTATAAACGTGGTTTGGATGGTTTGAAGGAGGCCTACATGGAGAGACTCTTCGCAAAGGGCTGCAGGGACAGGATGAGGGCAATGGCTTCAAACTAGAGCAGAGCAGATTGAGATTGGATGTTAGGAACAGGTTTTGCACCATGAGGGTGGTGGAATGCTGGAACAGGTTGCCCAGGGAGGTGGTTGGGTCCCATCCCTGGAGATACTACAGGTGAGGCTGGACAGCGCTGTGGGCAACCTGATCTAGTTGAGGATATCCTTGCTGACTGCAGAGGAGGTTGGACTAGAGAAGCTTTGGAGATGCCTTCTAGCCCAGACTATTCTATGATTCTGTGGTTCTATGATTCTGTATTTCTGTGGTTCTATGGTTCTATGATTCTGTGGTTCTGTGGTTCCATGGTTCTATAGTTCTGTGGTTCTCTGATTCCATCATTCTGTGATTCTATGGTTCCATGATGCTATGGTTCTGTGGTTCCACGGTTCTATAGTTCTGTGTTTCTATGATTCCATCATTCTGTGATTCTGTGATTCTGTGGTCCCATGGTTCTATGATTCTATGGTTCTGTGGCTCTATGCTTCTATGATTCGATGATTTGACAGTTTGATGATTCGATGAAGGCAGAGTTCTCATCCAAGAAACTCTAAGAAAAGCATTGTAGTGGTAACTAGAGCTGTTTGATTAGCTTCCTAGCAATACAGGAATGCATGGACTTGCTGCTGTTTATATACACAGAACATAGGCAACATATAACATTCTATACATGCTATGAATATTCCACTTAATCAAAGTTAACAGTGTGCAGAATGGTGTACGAAAGGCATCTCAGAGGACTTAGGCTTGGTTTTGGTTGGCACTGTAGGCATGTGGCATGACCACCAAGGCTTCTCTACAGTCAGTGGAGAGAAACAGATGTTTCTGGGCTCCCTTTCATCTTGCCCTAGAGCAAGATCCCAGAAGTAGGCCAAGCAAACTGCACCCCAGAAGTGCCTCTCTCTTCTATGACTGCAAAGGCAACCTGGGGTGACTGCAGTAAAGAGGTCAATGCCTGAGTTAAAGGTTTAAAAATAGAGGAGCTAAATTCCACCCATACAGTTCAGATAAGGGAGACAAAGTGAAGCAGGTCAGGAAACGTTTGATGTGTTCAGTCTGGTTGCCTGAGTGTGATTTGCAGTCACTGACATCCCATAGCACTGCCAGTAAAAGGGTGACAAGGGCCCTAAATATGGAAGGAACTTTAATTAGCTATGGATACAGCAGGGCTTAGATCTGCAGAGATCAGAGTCCCTTCGTGCCAGACTCTCTGCTAAGAAATGATGTGAGACAACAGCAGTCCCAGCCAGCTTGTAGGCTGAACTACTGGGAGCTGGGAAGGGGAGAAAGAAGTCTCTCACTCACTTGTTTCACTTGGGAAGTCAGGGCAGCATTGCACTGGAGAGTGCAGAAAGATGGGATAAAGGTCTGAAGAAAATAGATATTTTTTTTTCTGCTAGCCCTGATCATCACTGGCAAGTCTCAGGAAGGACCTGGCCTCTGGGAAGTGACTTTCTTAAGGCTTCCTGGATCAAGAGCGGTATTAAGAAGCCTCTTGAACTGTGTCTAGAGACTGGACTGGGAGCAATGTCGCCATGGACACAGGAGCTATGGGATGAGCAGGGCCTGGTGAGCAGTACAAAAGACAACCCAAAAGGCAGAGTGAGGGAGGGGTTCTGGGGCTGAACTAAAGTTGTGAGGACCAGGTATGGCAGTGGGAAGAAAACTTCAGTGAGGCTTGCAGAGAACACAAGAACTTGATGAAACTGACGCAGATGTGTCTGAGAGCCTAAAGGAATTAACAGGTATGATGTGGTCAGAGCAAGATGAATCAGAAGCAGTTTTGACAGCAGCACTTCAGGCTGGGCTGGAGAAAGGGGAAAGGAGCATGCTAATGGAGGAGAAAAAGCAGGGACCTTTGGTGGAATGAAAGGCTGCGTTTTCAGGCAGGTAGAGGACATGATTGTGTTGCCTTTGAAAGCCAGGACAAAAGCAAACATGCTCAATGGGAAGCCTCTGCACTTCTGACAGCATTTCACAGAATCACAGAANTGCCTTGGGAAGGCTTCAGTTCAAAGATGAAGCAGAGCTGGAAGGTGGTTGGCTGCATGGCTGCAGGCTCTGATATCCTGGAGAAGGCTCAGGGGTGACCTCATTGCTGTCTACAACTACCTGAAGGGAGGTGATAGCCAGGTGGGAGTTGGTCTCTTCTCTCATACAACAAGAGGATGCAGTCTCAAGTTGTGTCAGGGGAGGGATAGGCTGGATGTTAGGAGGAAGTTCTTGACAGAGAGAGTGGTTGGCATTGGAATGAGCTGCCCAGGGAGGTGCTGGAGTCACCATCCCTAGAGGTATTCAAGCAAAGACTGGATGAGGCACTTAGTGCCATGGTCTGGTTCATTGGATAGGGCTGGGTGATAGGTTGGACTAGATGAGCTTGGAGGTCTCATCCAACCTGGCTGATTCTATGATTCTATGAGTCTATGAGTCTGAGAGTCCATTCTCAGAGCCATGGTACTGCCTGTTATCCCTGACTTACTACCACCAGGAGGGATCAGCACCCATCCCTGTTACCCCAGGACCTCCCACCTGACTAGGTGTAGTCTACACTCCAGCATCTGCCTGGAAATGCAAATAAGTAGAATGCTGTCAGCAGAGCACGTTCCAGGTTGCCTTCAGCTGTAAGATCTCTGTCCAGATAAAGTGCACTGAAAACCCCTTTGGTAGAGGAGGGAATTCAGTGCTGGTATCTCGCATCCTGAGCCAACACTGTAATCACTAAACTTGCAATAAGAGAGAGGTGTTGTGCTGGTTTGAGGCTAATTGGAATATTTTAATGGAGAAAATTATATTACAGGCTGAGAAAAGAAAAGAATGGTGATGTTTACTTCACTCCTAGGCTTGCTGAGACGTTTAAGAAAAGAACACAAAACAAAGATAAGCCACTGGGGCACAGCGTCTGGGGCTGTCTAGCAGCTTTTGGCTTCTCCTCTCTGCCGAGTAACCTCACTAACCACTTCCTTCTAACCCCCCTGGCCGATCCTCCAAGCTCACCTTGCACGTAAGGCAAACCCTGGGGTAAGGTATAGGGGTGGGGAGAAGGTGGAAGGGTGGTTGGGAGCCCCTCCTGGGGTCTCTGATTTCTGGGAGGGGAATTGTGTTTCTGTATTACCTTTAACTTGTATATTTCTGTAAATATTCCTGTCTATAGTGTTTATATCTGCTTGTATATTGTGCTAAGCTGTAAATACAGCTTCAGTCCTTAACTTCCAGCCAACTGAGTCTAGTCTTGGTGATTTTACAAAGTGTGGGGGGGTGGGGAACTCCCAAACAATCACAGGTGTTAACAGTGCTGTCTTATGCTGTGGCTTTTTAAGTGGCTGAGAACTAAGCCAAATACACAGACTCTGTTGTGAAGATGTAATTGCTTTTGTTAGTCTTGTTTCAGTGAAAGCCTAGAATTCAATCCAAACTGTAATTTCTTATTCCTGATTTTGCCGTCCAGTTAAAGAGTCAAACAGGGGAAAAAAAAATCCAACCAACCAACCAAAAAAAAAAGACCAAACCCAAAACCCCCCATGCCAAACAGTAAAAGAAAAGAAGTTATTTGCATAGCCCTACATATGCTATAGAAAAAAGTATATCTTAAGAGTAACTTCTCTGATCACTCTTGAACCCCCATCAAACATCTGCTGCCTGGGTTAGCATCTCCTGATGTGTAGCAGATGACTAAATCAGATGACTTCCCTTCCCTTCCCTTCCCCTGGAACCATATTCAGGAATAATATCCATTCCAACAGAATGAGTGTATTTCACCAGATGTTGCATGCAGAGTCAAGTGAATCCTCAAAGTTCACAGGAACCCAGAATGTCAGGGGCTGGAAGGGACCTCCAAAGCTCAACCAGTCCAAACCCCCTGCCAGAGCAGGAGCATGTACAGCGGATCACACAGGAACACATCTAGGCAGGTTTTGAATATCTCCAGAGAGGGAGACTCCACAACCCCCTGGGCAGCCTCTTCCAGGGTTCTGTCACCCTTACAGGGAAAAAATTCCTCCTCATGTTTCCATAGAACTTCCTATGCCTCAGCTCCCACCCATTGCCCCTTGTCCTGGCACTGGGCATCACCCAGCAGAGCCTGGCTCCAGCCTCTTGGCACTCACCTTTCCATCTTTATAACCATTCCTGAGGTCACCCTCAGGCTCCTTCTCTCCAAGTTCCCTCAACCTCTCTCTCATTCTGCATGGGTGAGTGGATGTGTGAGGGGTTTGTAACTGGGATAACCATTAGCATCAGCTTTCATCTTCATGCTTCATGACCCTTGCAGTCAGGACAGTAAGCAGGGCTGTGGTTCGAAGCACCTGCCGAGCATGCCCTTCTGTTTGCACTTCACAGGCAGCTGTGCAGACTCTAAACTCTCAAACGAAAACCCGTAGGGCTGGTTAGCTCAGCCCCACAGCTCTCCAGGCTCAGGCAGCACCAGCGCCACCAGCCCAGCAGAATAAACTCCCATTTATGAAACAAAGGCAAAGGCACTTGCAGGAGCAATGATGAGATCCAAGGCTGTCTACAGGACAGAAGGGCTGGCAGTGACCAAAAAGCCAGCACCGTCTGACAGCTGTCCCTGCCAGTGAAGAGGATTAGCCGTGTCAGCCTGGCTGGCTGATGGGCCAGCCAGATGGGCCTGGGGAGCAGCCCTGTGGCACCACTGACCTGACCAAACCCCCAGCTCTCACCCCAGATGGTGCACTCAGAAGCATCCTGATATGGCCAGATGGAGGGAGGTTCTGCGGCACTGCACCTGACACCCCTCTCCCAGATCTTGGTCTGGCCCAATTCAGATGCTGAAATGTATGCATGAAAGGCATTGAGCCAGCAATGTGCTCTTGTAGCCAGGAAAGCCAATACCATTCTGGGGTGGATTAGAAGGGCTGTGGTTGGTACGTCAAGAGAGGTTCTCTTGCCCCTCTACTCTGCCCTGCTGAGGCCTGGTGATTGGCTAGGGCTGGGTGATAGGTTGGACTGGATGAGTTTGGAGGTCTCTTCCAACCTGGTTGATTCTATGATTCTATGATAGAACTGCTTGAGAGAGCCTAGCACAGAGCCACAAAGATGATGAATGGAATGAAACATCTCTCTTATGAGGAGAGCCTGAGGGAGCTGGGGCTGTGTTGCTTGGAGAGAAGGAGCCTGAGGGGGGACCTCATGAATGATTATAAAGATGTGCAGGGTGAGTGCCAAGAGGATGGAGCCAGGCTCTGCTGGGTGATGTCTGATTACAGGACAAGGGGCAATGGGTGGAAGTTGAGGCATAGGAAGTTTCATTGAAACATGATGAGGAATTTTTTCCATGTGAGGGTGACAGAATCCCTGGACCAGGCTGCCCAGGGGGGTTGTGGAGTCTCCCTCTCTGGAGATATTCAAAACCTGCCTGGATGTGTTCCTGTGTGATCTGCTGTAGGTGCACCTGCTCTGGCAGGGGCGTTGGACTGGTTGAGCTTTGGAGGTCCCTTCCAGCCCCTGACGTTCTGGGATTCTGTGAAGTACCATAGAAACTGGATCATGGGAAAAATTCTGACTGACTTAAAAAGTCAGTTCAGCTTCAGCTTTTAAAATGGACTTTACTGAAATTGTCTGGCTTATAAATCAGCATCCAAATCATTCATATGCTTCTGCCACAGCAGAATGAAAGGTCTAGAAACAGAAAGCAGTATTTTCTGTGCTGTTACAATGTTGAATTGCAGCATCAAACCCAGCTGCCTCACAGTTGTTAAGTGCCAGCCCCTTGCCACCAACCCTGGGCACCAGCACTGCCCATCCACGGCAGTGGGAGGCTGCTGCCATGCAAGGGAGTAGTGACAGAGCTGCTCAGAGCTGTGCCTCCAGGACCAGACGATCAAGCTGCTCTAAGTCTAGCCTGCTTGAAACCCAAGCTGACACAGAAGCCCCAGTGGTAGACCATGGACACAGGGTGCTAAGAGCAGGTAGCTAGCAAAAGGCTGCCAAGTTCTCCTCTAGCATCATCCTCCTCCAGAGATCTTACTTCTCTGTGCCTCAATTAACTCATCTGGGCATGAGACTATTGAGCTGTCTGTCAGGGTTACTGGCAGAAGGATTTCCTATTTACACAGTGCTGAGAAAAGTGTTATGAAATGCTTTTCAATGAGCAGCTGGAATGGCATCCCTTTCAGATCTGCTTATTTTCTCTTTTGGCCTTCTGCAGAGTTACACAACAATTGAGTATTAGCCATGACACCTGGCAGTGAGAAGCCAATTTTCATTTTATTCATTGTTGATCATGGAGTTTGCAAGGGCCCAAGGTAGAGCTGAGCTCCGGGCAGCCAGAAGTCACACAGGTCACAGAATCACAGAAGCATTCAGGTTGGCAAAGCCTCTCAGGAGCACCAAGTCCAACCCATATCCCTACTCTACTGCTGCACCCTAAACCCCCAAGAACCACAGACAAACCACCTTGAAAAACATCCAGGCTTGGGGGCTCCACTACCTCCCTGGGCAGCTCATTCCAATCCCTGACCACTCTTGCTGGGAAAAAATGTTTCCTAGTGTCCAGTCTAAACCTAGTGACAGCTTGAGGCCATTCCCTTTTGTTCTATCACTGACCTGTGAGAAGAGACCAGCACCAACCTCTCCACGGCCTCCTTTCAGGTAGCTGTAGGCAGATATGAGGTCTTTCCTCAGCCTTTTTCAGCTAGGTTCTGAGCCACAGCCAGAATGAAAGATGAAGCTTCAGCTCACAAGATTCTAAACTGGTGCATGGATTTGAGCTCCTTCCAGAGCACAGGATCACAGGGTCACAGAATGTTAGGAGTTGGGAGGGACCTCTGGAGCCCAAAACTGAAGTCAGTCCTTGAGGTGCAGCCTCGCCGGTGCTGAGTACAGGATCAAACAGTTTTGTTCTGTATAATGTGATTTGTTTTTATGTTGTCGCACACGGAGCCGATTTCCTTGTTTGTTCTTCTCTTTTGAATAGTGCATGTGGAGATCAGGTTCTTCCTTTTCTCTTTGCTGCAACTGATGGAAGATCTCCCCCTCTACTCCAACCAGATCCTGGGCTACATCAAGAGAAGTGTGGGCAGCAGGGTGAGGGAAGTGATTCTCTCCCTCTGCTCTGCACTGGCGAGACCCCACCTGGAGTACTGCATCCAGTTCTGAACCCACTATTATGAGAGGGCTATGGATGTGCTGGAAGGTGTCCAGAGAAGGGCCATGAGGATGATCAGAGGGCTGGAGCTGCTCTGCTGTGAGGAGAGACTGAGGGAGTTGGGGCTGTTCAGCCTGGAGAGGAGAAGGCTCCCAGGAGACCTTATTGTGACCTTTCAGTATCTTAAGGGGGGCCTACAAAAAAGCTGGGGAGGGACATTTTAGGCAGAGGGAAGATTTAGACTAGATGTCAGGAGGAAGTTCTTTACAGTGAGGGTGGTGAGGCACTGGAACAGGTTGCTCAGGGAGGTTGTGGATGTTCCCTCCCTGGAGGTGTTCAAGGCCAGGTTGGACGAGGCCTTGAGTAACCTGTACTAGTGGAAGGTGTCCCTGCCTATGGCAGGGGGTTGGAGCTGGGTGATCCTTGAGGTCCCTTCCAACCTTACCATTCTATAATTCTATGTCAGGTAGTGATAGGACTGGGGGAAATGGAACAAAGCTGGAAATTAGTAGATTCAGACTGGATGTTAGGAAGAAGTTCTTCACCATGAGGGTGGTGAGAGCCTGGAACAGGTTGCCCAGGGAGGTGGTGGAAGCCTCACCCCTGGAGGTGTTTAAGGCCAGGCTGGATGAGGCTGTGGACAGCCTGATCTAGTGTGAGGTGTCCTTGCCCTTGCAGTGGAGTTGGAACTGGATGATCCTTGAGGTCCCTTCCAACCCTGACTGATTTTATGATTCTATGATGTTGGCCAAGAAGGCCAATGGAATCCTGGGGTGCATTAAGAAGAGTGTGTCCGGCAGATTGAAGGAGGTTCTCCTCCCCCTCTACTTTGCCCTGGTGAGGCCCCACCTGGAATATTGTATCCAAGTCTGGACACCCCAGTTCAAGAGAGACAGGAATCTACTGGGGACAGTGCAGTGGAGGGCTATGAGGATACTGAAGGGCCTGGAGCACTGCTTGATGAGGAAAGGCTGAGAGCCCTGGGGCTGCTTAGTCTGCAGAGGAGAAGACTGAGAGGGGATCTGAGCAATGGATAGAAATAGATGAGGTCTGGGAGTCAGGAAGGAAGGGACAGAGACAGCCTCTGCTCACTTGTGCCCTAGGATAGGACAAGGGGCAAGGGATGGAAACTGCAGCACAGGAAGTTCCGCCTCAAGATGAGGAAGAACTTCTTGAGTGTAAGGGTGAGAGAGCCCTGGCACAGGCTGCCCAGAGAAGTTGTGGAGTCTCCTTGTCTGGAGCCTTTCCAGCTCTGTTTGGATGTGTTCCTGTGTGATCTGCACTAGATTCTCTGGGGCTGCTGTGGCAGGGGGTTTGGAGTGGAAGGTCTGCAGAAGTCTTTTCCAACCCCTCACATCCCATGGTGCTGTGATCTTCTGTTCTCTAAGTAAGCAACTAAACCGACTTCGAACAAGCGTTGTCTGTGTGCCGCTTCACCTCCCAGCAAGGCTGCACGACAATCTGGCAGTTCCTCCCAGAGCCTGCAGACAAAGACTTGCTCTCAGATGGGCTGGGGCAAGCATATGTTGCTTGCCTCAGCTGAGGGCAGCCTGAGCAGCGATAGCAACCTGACCACTTTTCACCACGGGAAATTAGGTTGTTTGGACCGGCTTAGATCAGATTTAGCTCCGATCCATTTCAGCTGTTCCTCACCACTTTGTGTTCTTTGAGATGGTCACAAAGGGTCTGATTGTTCATTTTCTTCCCCAGCTTGACGACTCAGTGGCTTGCTCACCCCTTTGAGTAGGTGTTAGCCTTGCCCCCTTTCGGTCTCATGGATGCTCACTGCTCCACCATAATCTGTTGGAACAATTGCAAGCAGCTTTAAGTTTGTTTCAGCCGACTCCTTTACTATTCTGGGGTGGATTTCATCAGTCACAGGCAGTCTGAACACATCTGGTCGATCCAAGTACTTTCTAATCCTCCATGGAAACATGAGGAGGAATTTTTTCACTGTGAGGGTAACAGAAGCCTGGCACAGGCTGCCCTGGGTGGCTGTGGAGAGTCCCTCCCTGGAGATATTAAAAAACTGCCTGGATGCATTCCTATGTGACCTACTTTAGGTGATCCTACTCTGGCAGGGGGTTGAACTGGTTGATCCCTTCCAACTCCTGACATTCTATGATTCTGTGGTATTCTTATTCCAATTTGAGTTGATGTTCTCCCCCCCCAATTAGTGTTAATTGTATCAGCAATTTGTTAAAATGATCTATGCTAATCTTACTTAAATGTTATCTTCTTCATTGTACTACCAAAAAAAAAACCAACCCAAAACCCAAATCCAAAACAACAACAAAGAAAACAACTCAAAAAATCCCCCAAAAAACAACAACAAAAAAACCCAACAGCTTGGGCTGTTTAGTTTGAGAAAGAGGAGGCTGAGGCAAGACCTCATGGCTGTCTACAACTATCTGAAGGGACATAGTGGAGAGGTTGGTGCTGGTCTCTTCTCACAGGTAATTGGAGACAGAACAAGGGGGAATGGCCTCAGGCTGAGACTGGGGAGGTTTAGATTGGACGTTAGGAAAACGTTTTTCATGGAGAGAGTGGTCAGGAACTGGAATGAGCTGCCCAGGGTGGTGGTGGAGTCACCCACCCTGGATGTGCTTAAAGGTTGTTTGAATATGGTTTAAGGTGAATCTTGTAGAGTGTAGGGTTCTAGGTTGGACTGGGT